>NDGN011471573.1:0-12717 GCA_002564285.1 Tympanoctomys barrerae | reverse complement strand
AACATTATGTAAACTCTCCATTTAAGAAAAGGACTTTGAAAACAATGTTCCAGCCATGCATGAATTTAGGAAGAGCAATCAAGTGACTTTGGACCAAGGGTATCTGAGGAGCCCTCTCCCTGCTGCCCCTCCCAAGGCCTAGAGAACACATCAGGGTGCAGGACAGTAAAATGCCAAGAGATTTGGCTTTCCTGTGACCTTCTGCAAGATGCCAGGCCTCAGTAAAATGGGACTAGTGGTTGCTATGAGAATGCTGTGAAACAATAAATGTGAATATGTTGGGTACATAGGAGATGCTCAACAAATAAATGTAGCCCTTCTGGCAGGTATTGCTAAAACACTGTCCCCAGCAGGATGCCACAACCGAGGCCAAGGCCTTTAATAAAGCAGAATCTTGACCTTGCGGCCCAGCTCATCCCTGATCAGTCTTGGTATAAGACAACAAATGCCTCACCTTCTGATCCAGGCCCCTAGACCAGCCCCACTCAGTTGTGAATCCAGAAGCGAGAGATCCTCCAACGCCCCACAGTCCTACTCTGAGAATGCCAGGTGCAGAGCCAGCATGCACCACACACAGGATACCTGGTCTCAGCATATCGGTTCCTCCTAGGCTGCCTCAAGCTAAGCTTTCTACTCCACATCAATTAATCCTCCCAGCAGCCCCGGTGTGAGCCCGGACTCTTCCATCTCTGCTTACAAGCCCTGAGGGAAATCCATTGCACTGCCTGTAGTCAGTGGCTCTGGAGGCTTTCAAACACCCAGCTCCCCAGGTTCCATTCCCAGGTAACCTGGTCTCATTGGCCTGGATGAGCCAGGGCATCTGAATTTTAGAAGCTCGTGGTGCAATCCTAATGCACAGCGGGGTTGAACAGCTCACTGGATACTCAGTGGTCCTTTCCCTCTTCCAATGGACTCTGGCTGCCTCCCAGCCACCGCATCCCATAGGTCCCCACTTAAGTACATACACACTAGCAACCAATTTTGGTTCCCTCCAGCAATGCCACACAGCACTCAGCTGGAAGGCTCCTGGGCTCTCAAGGCATTTAGGGGAAACTGAGGGGGCAGTGGACTTTTGGCCAGGCTTTGTCTTCTGCTCTCTGCCGCCCCCTATTGATAGCAGAGGAACATGTCTCTTGCTGAGAAAACTAGGCTTTCCTTTCCTTCTCCCACCAGGCTGTGCGGCACCCTCCTGCACACAGCTGCCCTGCTCTCATTCCCCAGGTGAAGCGTGGGTGCTGATGACAGACTCAGGACCACTTAGCCTGGGCCTCAGGCAGCTGGCTTCCTGGAGAGGCCCCTTCTGCCTTCTTCCAGCTGCTCAATGCGGCAAGTCCCAGGCAGGCCCTCTCAGACCTCTTCTGCCCCAAGCCTTGGACAAATGCCGGTGTGATGGGCTACCATCCTCACACTCCAAGAATAAATCTGTGGCCTTCATCCTTCCTCAGCCCAACCTGGCTTCTGCAAACCTAGCCTTGGGCCTAGGACCAAAGTCCCCCTTGTGTTCTTTTATCTGTGAGACTGTGGCACCGCTGCATAAGCCCTCTGGGTGGAGGGTAATTGTATTTGGGACAGCATCTATTGTTTGACCAATTCTGTGCCCAGCTCTCCAGGTCCCCAGGCTGTATTTGCTCCTCATATAAAAGATCCTCACCCCTGAGGAGGTGCTGTAGGTGGCCAATGGCCAGAGTCCCCAGAATAATTGGCCTTAACACGGGCTGGTCAGCCCACACCCACCTCAACGGAGTGAGGCTCCTACAGTCATCCGGACCCTGACAGGAAAGGAGCCAAACACTCCTAAGTAGGCGCCTTCCTCCCACTGGACAAGGCCCTCAGTCCCCTCTCCTGACAACCAAGCCCAAGAACTCAGCCTGTGGGTGAATCCAGAGCTCCCAGCCCCTAACAAGACTCAGCTGGCTCATTCTTTTAATAGAGAGGAGATAGACAGAGACAGACAATTCCCCCGCTCACTCATTCATTTAGAGGGACAACATGCTAGCAGGTATAGGCTCAAGCCCTGCCTTTGGTGACTGTGTGTGACCTTGGATCAGTTCCCAGCTCCTGCATCTATTTCCCCTTTCAATAGGATTTATAAAACGCTTAGCAGTATACCTTGCAGAGAGGAAGCACTTGACAGATTTTAGCTGCTATTATAAGCATGGCACTCTGAGGAGACAGCACGTTGATTATCCACTCCACAAATATTTTCTTGTAGTCAAAAGGAAAGAAACACAGACCATGGAACAATATAGATAGATCTTACAATAATATTAAGAGAAAAAGACTCCAAAGATTGTACACAGAGTAATGAGATTGGACTAAGGCTGAAAATAACTGCAATACGATATACTTTTAAGGCTACCTATAATGTAATAAAACTAGATAGTAAGAACAACATAGGAAACCTGAATTAAAGGAGACCATTACCTACATGGCAATGTGTGCAGGATCACACATTGGGACATGGTATTGTGTCAAATTCCAGCTCTATTTGGGGTGAGCATTTGTTGGATGCTCATGACATTAATAAAAATAACTAAATAAAAGCAGATCATATATGGGCTAGCTGGAAGAAAGTCATAGGCCAAAGATTATAGTCAAACCACTTCTAACTAGCAAGAGTCCAGAAGAAGAAAAATTGGGGAAAAAAACCTATTCTGATCACCTAGTGCAGGCTTGATACTCCGTGGGGCGCTCCATGGAGTCTACAGCAGAGCACAGGAGAGAAAAGGCTCCGGCCTCCTCAGCACCTCCTCAGGTGGAGGAAGACACGAATAAGCAAAACGTGTGGTGGTGCCACATGAGTGTCATCCAGAGAAGAGATGATTCAGAGACAGAAAGTGAGCGGCCAGGAAAGGCTGTGCTGAGAAAGTGGCATTCAAGGAAGGAGGTGTAGAAGGGGAAGGAGGGGCTGTGCAGCTATCTGGGTAATGATTCTGGACAGAGGGAACATCCAGGGCAGGGGGGAGCAGTGCCTGGGCAGTGGGAAGGAGCCAGGTGGCTGCAGCGGAGCAAAGGGACAGAAGTGAGCACTTGGGATGGGAGGGAAGATGAAGCCAGGTCACTGGTCTTTACTCTGAATGACGTGGGGGCCACTGGAGAAGGTCCCAAGCAAAGGATGAAGCCATTGGACTTATTCTAAAGAATCCTCTTAGTGCTGCCTTCAGAATAGACAGTTGGGGGCAGAGGCTGGGGACCACTGTAACAATCTGGGTGAGGGACAGCAGGAAGTAGGAAGAAGATGAACAGAGTGGGAGCGGGCGAAGCGTGGGCGTCGTGATAGCGCAGCAGCTGACTGCCCTAGGTCTCCTGGTCTGACAGCAGAGACTAGATATGCATTCAAATAGCCACACCATGAAATCTACCATCCACTCTGCATCAGGGCTGGTCCAGTGGGCCTCTCTTTCCCCCTTTCCTCTCCCTGGCCTCCAGGGAAGGTCCGCTGGCAGCTGCAGAAACCTGCTAGCAGCTCAGGCCTGCACCTCGGAGTCCAGCTGTGGCTGACTGCCACCTCCACCGGAAGCTCCTTCCCACACACATATGTAGCCAGCCCAGCTGGAAACCCTGGCCCCGTGGGCGGTCACGGCAGGGGTGAGTGTCCTTCCTTACCCAGGGTCTATCTGTGCCATGATTTCCCCCGAGCTTCAACAAGGTGCGCTCATTATAACCTCCTCGTGACCACACTGCAGAAGCCCAGAGAGATTTTAAATCAGTCCTTTTCTGCCTTGGCTGCCCATCGAAATCATCTGGAGAAATTGAAAAATTACTGGTGCCTGAGTCCTACCCCCAGGGACTGCTGTAATAGGTCTGGGGTGTAGCCTGGCATTGGAATGTTTTCAAATTTCTCAAAAACTCCAGGTAACTCTGTAAATGTACCATCAGGCTGAGAACTGCTGCTCAAATGGCCAGGGCAAGCTCTCCCCGACAACGCCCACACTGCAAGTGCTGCCTGCCACAAGCATCTCACTAGCCACTTGCTCTCCCAGGCGGAACTCTGGCGGGCATCTCTTCTGCTGAGGGAAGGCCCCTCCTCAGGATCTGATTGGCCCTGAGGTGAGCAGGCTGTGCACATGCTGGAGGGGGTCGTGCTAGGTAGCACGTGCACCCACCTAACGCACAGTGGGGGCTGGGACCTAGGGACTTGCTGCAGGACTATCCACAGGCTTGGAAAGCAGAGTGGGCACTGAGGACCCACTGCTCTCAGGAGCCCTGGGGCTGCATCCTAGGCCAGGAGAGCCCTGAGGCTCAGCTACATTTAATCAAGGCTGGCTGGGCTGGCTCGCTGCGCAGCTCCTCCCCACTCCTGCTCCTTGAGGACTAGGGGTTGGAATGCATTTTTATTAGACTTCTCCTAGGTGAAAATAGTACTGGGCTGGGGGTGGGGAACCCGGATGGAGTGTGATTTACACCTACCCTGTGTCCTCACACCTCCCAAGGGCAGCGGGAAGCGGCAGCCTGTTCACAGAGCCCTGCAGCTGGGCCGTGCCACTGGGCTGCCTGCACGCAGATCCACGCTGCCAGAAGCAGCATCTCGGCTTCCACACTGCATCTCAATCTCAAGGTGCCGAAGGGTCTTTGGAAGAGGAGGAGGGGAAGGAAGGTGCTGCCGTCTGTAAAGCTCAGGGGAAGATGCCACTCAGAGGAATGGCACTCAGCACCCAGGCCCCAGGGCCATCTGACCAGATTGCCCCTGTTAGATCTTTGCTCCCAATATCTACTTTCCTTCCCTGCAGCCTCTGAGTTTACCTCTCTACCTTCACCCCTGCACAGCCCCAAACAAGAGCAGTCATTTCCCAACAATCAGGGACACACTGCCCTTTTAGAAGGGGTGTCCTTCAGCAAACTGGCTTCCAGTGGCCTTGGCTTGCCCTGAGCCCCTAAGAGCCCTCAGCAAGATTTCTCAATCAGACAGTTCAGCTTCTTTCTCAGTGGGGAAGGGAGCAAGCTGTCTTGTGTGCTGGGGAAGGCTTACCAGCATCCCCAGCCTCCCTCTACTCACTGCCAGGAGCATCCCTCTCTCCAAGTTTGTAACAACCAAAAATGTCCTTCCGTGGAGGTTGTGCAGCATGGCCCTTGCTAAGAACCTGTGTGCCATGGTGATACAGCTGGAACCGCTGCAGAGCACAGGCTGTGCTGGTGCCACAGAGAGCCTGACTGGTGGCTGGGACAGAAAACCAGGCTTTGAGGCCAGTGAGATAGCTCAGCAGCATAAGCATCTGCCTGGAAAATGCAAGGTCCCAAGCTTGATCCCCAGTACCACAAAAAAGAAAAGAAGAAAACCAAGCTTTGCAATAAACAACTGTATGATCTTGGTCAGGAATCCCTGCTGGGGAGATAGCTCAGTGGCATAAGTGCCTGCCTGGCAAGAAAGGTCCTAAGTTTGATTCCTGGTACCAAAAAAAAAAAAAAGGAAGCCCATTCTCTCTGGGCTTCAGCGTCACATGCTCTGGTCAACTGTTTGCTCAGGGTTCATACTATACAGAGAGTGCATGGCAGGAAGAGGCAGCCTGGCATTACCGCCCATGGTCTTAGCCACATGAGTCTGTTCTCCCTTCCTAGAAGTGGGTAAGAACCACCTCCAGAGTCCTTTGCAGTCCTATGACTCTGCCATCCTTTCAATGATGTTGCTATAAAAATGGTGCTCCCTGGGTGCCCTACATTCCTCGTCTTCTGCCCCTTGGGACATAGATGCTGACATGCTTACCTCATTCTGCGTGTTGTACTGGACCCTGGAGTTCAGCACTCAGTGGAGCATGGAGTTTACCTTTGGGGAGGAGGCAGGTAACAAAGGGCTCACTGGGTGTTGGTCTGTACATCCCTGCCCTGGTCCTCAATTCACATGGTGCAACCCGGACTCCCAAGGTGATGGGACCATGAGGAGGGCCTCTGGGAGGTTATTATTAGGTCCTAACAGCACAGGCCTCTTGAATAGGATAAGACCTTACAGGAGATGCCAGAGAGTTGCCTGAAGGCTACACAACAGCACAGAAAGAGAGAGCCACCTAGCAGGATCAGGGTCCTCACCAGCTATCGAATCTGCTGGCATTTCAATCATAGACTTCTCAGCCTCCAGACTGGGAACAATTACAGTAATGTCAGCTCTAAGACACGTTTGCAAATAACAGTTCGAAAACAAAAGTGTCAGGCAAAATTTTGCTTCTATTCATGAACACAATCACAACCATCTTTCCCAAAATCAGAAACCAAATTAAATCCGTAAACTGAAGTAGCACCATAATTTCTATTGTTTATAAGCCACTCAGTGCATGGTATTTTCTTGCAGAAGCCCTAAAGGATAAGACGTGTGATAGGGCTATGACATGTAGTAGGTTTTACCCAGCCCAGAGGGCCAGGACAGGGTCAGCCCCTTCGCTCCCTGCTGGTGAGATGGGCTAACCTACAGGAGGGGAGGGAAACCTTTACTCAGTGAACACAGAGTGCACCCTCCCCCAAGGCAGGAAGCAGCACTGCTTGCTTTCAAAGCCAAAAGGAAGAAGGTGGAAGAGGAGGCTGCTGCAAGAAGAAGGTGGAAGAGGAACATGTGGGCCCTCATAAGAATCTCTACCTCTGTCCTAAAAGTAAAATAGGTCCTTACAGAGCTTAAATAATGCAGTGGCGTGATGCGATGCACATTCCCCGGGATGCTGCATAGAGACAGTGTGCTGGGTTTGCGGGTGGCAAGAGAAAATGCAATGACCTGGTGAGCTACTGGTCAGGTCCAGAGGGGGTGACAGCAGTCTGGACGGGATGCTGACATGGGAATCAAAGAGAGGTGCCTTGACTCCGGAGGCATCTAACACACAGGGCAGACAAAGCCACCAAAGAGTGCAGAAGAGAAAGGCGTGGACTAACGCCAAGGCCGAAGGACGCCATGAACGGCAGTGCTGCTTGCTGGAAAAGCCAGGTTCCGGGGGCCAGGACTGTGTCCAGAGTTCCCACTAAGCACACTCCCTTGAAAGGGCACTGTGTGCAACAACACTGAATTGGGAGACCGAATGGTCTGCTGATTAATTGGTAAATTAATCAGATGATTTCTCTGCGGGCCTCAATACTCAGACACACCCTGGACAAGAGACAACATAGAAGGCGCATGCACGGCAGCAAGGCCTCAGGGAAGGAGTCCACATAATGAAAATGGAAGTGATTATTACTATTACCTTATCGGATCTGACAAGATCGCAGTCAAAGGTGGGGCCTTGGCAGCCTGTAACACAATATAAATGGGCTGTCTGGTGGCAGTTTGCTGTTGCATTGATTCTTATTCACTTGGAAGCTAAATCACAGAGCTAATGTGAGCATATGTGAAATATCCCTTTTTCATGCACTGGCAATGAAAGGTCTTCACAAATCTGTAGCCAAATGAATGTATTTATGAGACCTGGGAGTGCGCGTGGTCATCATTGGATTGTTCTGCACAAGGCAGCTTCACCGAGGCCTAATCTCACATGGAAGGAAACACACTGCCACTTGGGTCATGACACAGCCTCAAGTTGAAAAAGTGACATCTGATTTATCTATCATTCAGAAGCTGGAGATTTGAACACTGTATTTCAAACCACTTGGATGTTCTTGGAACCCACAGGATGTCAGCATGGGAAAGACCCTCAGCTCACACGGTGGGAAGAGCCGGTGAAAGGCCACCTAACTCATGGGCAGCAGATCTAGGAGAGAAATCCTCATCCTCTAGCAAGCTGAGGCCATGGCTCCTTCTAGCACTGGATTCAGTACCAAAGAGTCTCTGCCCAAACCACAGACAAAATGACAATAAAGACTTTCCAATAGCCCAGGTAAGCAGGCAGAGCACTGCGCCCTGACAGGCATTCCAGTGACTGGGGGTCTAAGGAGCTGGAGAATAGGCAAGAAGCATAGAGGTCTAGTTACAAAGTCTTGTTCATATATCTGCTTATAGATAATACATACCTTGCCTACCTCTAGCAAAGATTTAGGGTGGTATGTAATTAAACATATATATACAACAAAACAGCTAAGCATAACTTCAGATGGAAAAATCATTATTAAAAGCAAAAACTGCCGGGGAGATGGCTCAGTGGAATAAGCGCTTCCCTGGCAAGCGCAAGGGCCTGAGTTCAATCCCCGGTTCCGCCAAAAAAAAAAAAAAAAAAAGCAAAAACTGGGAGCAGGGGAGATGGCTTAGTAGAATAAGCACTTGCCTGGTAAGAACAAGGTCCTGAGTTCAATCCCTAGTTTGGCATAAATAAATAAATAAATATAAAAGCAAAAAAATTAGAAAATTGCCCAAGTGTCCTTCTATGGGGGGCTAGTTAGATAAGCTGTCCATGCACACAGACTACTACACAGCTATGAAAAATCTGAGGAAGTGTTCTGGATACCAATGTCAAGAATTTCCAGGACATATAGTTAAGAAAAGAGAAAAAAGGATATAATAGGCCACAGATATTTTGTATGGCAAGATGGAATGTTAAGAATATATATTCAAATTTCTATGTCTTAGCAGAAAGAAGTATTGAAAAATAAATCCAAAAATAACCCTATTGGCTGCCTGCAACAGACAGCAGGGCACTGAGGGAGTGCAGGGGTCGGAGGGTGGAAGGGGAAGCATCAGCGCATGCTCTGTGCAGCGCAGCACTGCACTGCTTGTAAATAGGGCTATTCAGGAACTCTAATTCAATTAAACACAAGAGAAAATGGGAAATTATTACAGGTGGAAGAGAAAAAAAAATCTCTCCCTTCCTAGGAGAATGGATGCTAATAGTGCAAGCCTGGGATTCCCACCCCCACATCAGCCCAGAAAGTAAAGGTGAATCACCAGCCTCGAGCTGAGGAGGAGGGTGGGAGCAGAGCGCGTGTGCAGAGGAAGCCAGAGCTACTCTTCTCTGACCCTCCCCTGAGCAGGGGTAGAAGCCAAAGGGCAAATCATTTAGAGCTTCCTGCACCACTCAGTTGTCCATCGGAGAGCGAAATTAATTCTAACCTATTAATAAACTGTACTCGTATTATAGAAAACCATGATATAAAGAATTAGAATGGTATGTGTAAGCAAGTTTTTAAAAATATATTAGGTATAAACAAACTGTGAAATAATATACAGCTTGATCCCATTTTTTATTTGATGTGGAAATACTTCTCCAGACCCAGTTTTGTTTACTATGGATGTTTTTCCACACCCATGGCGTAAACAGACATTTCAATAGAGATAGACAGTGATAGAGAGATACGATGATTCCCTAAATGATGGATTGTGAAGATCTTTAGTGGTAAGGGGAGATTTCTTCGAGCTCTCAGTTCAACACCTCTGTTGTTTTCATTTTCCCCGTGTGAAGTAGTTACTTTAGTAACCTGAAGAGAGATCTTCCTAATGCATTGTACGGCTCCCACACACAGTCGGAGGCTCGGGAGGGCAGCTCCGCTCTCAGTCCTGTCCCACCCATCCGGAGGGCACCTGGGGCCCAGAGGGGTCACATTTCTTGCATGATACCTCGCAGCGAGTCAAGAGCAAAGCTGGGCTGAGAACTCCTGTCTCCAGAAACATAGCCTTGTATTCTTTTCTACGTGCTACCTTTAAATGAGTGCACTTTTATGAGGGAAATTCTTTAGTAGCTGAGAAGAGGAATACAGAATAGAGGAATATTGGCCAAAAATAGCAAATTTGGCTTTCTGGCCATTACATGGCTTCAGGGTCAATATCTCTACTTCCTAAAAGTCAGCCATTGATGGACAGATGGAAGATTCCAGACAAGTGTTCATTTAAAGATGAACCATTAACTGTAAGTCAAAGCCCAGAGTGAGTGCCGAGTTTCAAAACTAATTAGAATAAGCGGGTAAATGGATGGCTGGTCTCCGCCCCAGTGGTCACCTGACTGGCCGCCAGGACTGGGGGAAAATATATCCTCTGACTCATACAGGCAGCAGGGGGTCAGGGACGCTACTTAAAGAGCAGCTTCCTCATATAAAAATAATCGCCACTGCCTCCCCAAAAGGCAGCTGAAGTGGCAGGATGCACATTAATCAATTAACAAGCATTATTAAACCTTTGGCTCGCTGGGTGCAGAAGCACAGCGGGGAGTTACAAAGATGGCGGCTCTTCCATCTGACGCTGCTTACAATGCGGGAAAGCCTTCATTCGCCATCCTGTGGGATGCCCTGTGTGCTGCTGCCGTTATTTTTTTTATCGGCAGTTTTGAGTGTGAGGAGGCAGCTGTAAGACAAAAATTGGAATACAATGGAAAAGTGTATTCACTAAAACAGGATCGTTATATATTATGATTGTTTTTATCTAATGTATTTTTAAAAAATTACTTACATATCACATTTTAATTCTTAAGTTCATAGTTTTCTATAGTATGGGTATAGTTCATTAATAGGATAGAATTAATTTAGCTTTCTGATGGACACAAGGCAGTTTGAGCAGCAGAATAAAGCACCATGGGCTGTCCCCATGACACACACAGGGGCTGCAGGGGACAAAGACACTAGGTGCTAACAGCACTCCCATCTGCCCTCAAGGTAGGCAAGTAATATTTTGCTGCTCTGAGATTCGGCCTTCTAGGTGCAGTTTGTGCACAGACTTGTATACAAGAATACACATGTAAGCTTTTTTTCTTAATGAGTGACTAACTCTTCATTCTGCTTGAAGTGTGAATGCACACACTACCCACTAGACCCCCTTTGCCCACTTAAGCAGTGTCAGTGGAACAGGCAACCCAATTATTTCTATGTCATAGACAAAGAAATGCAGGCCCAGGACAACGTGTTCCGTGTTTTGTCACTGTTCAGTAGCAGAGGTGGTAAGGGCCAAAACTAAAAGTTGTGAAGGGCCCTAGAACTAAGGGCTTTTTCTACTTCATCTCATTTCATTCTCCTCACATTCCACCCCTACCATTCCTCAAGTGACACAGAGATTTGGGGAGACTATGTTACCTGCCCCCAGGGACACAGCAACAACACAGAGCTGAGGTTCCATGGTTGCTGTGCAAGTCCACAGCTAAGATAGCCCCTTCCCAAAGTACCAATTCGAACAACAGCCTCCACTTCATGAGCTACACTCTGTCCATCCAGGACTCTTAAGGACATGGCATGAGTCCAGCATGTCTTTCCGTCCTGGTGTAGCAAAGGATATGGCGCCAGGCACTGGACATTCATCCTGATATCCACTATGCCTTGTCTTTTCCTGAGCCTGTGCTTTCATTTCTCCCATGGACCTTAAAGGACAGCAGGGGCTGTTATGTGGCAAGTGCCTGTGACTGTCATTCATGTCCCAAATAACTCCTGTAGGCCCAGCCAGTTCTCTGCACCTAAGAAACACAGGCAGATCCCTGGGTGCCTCATATTCCTTTATGTCCCTGTATAAGACCCCACTGCCCAACTTTGCCAGTGATTTTCACTTGGGTGTCCTAGGGAGCGATGTGACAATGATAATAAATATTTCCACGATTTTTACTCTGACTGTCCTAGGGAGCGATGTGACAATGATAATAAATATTTCCACGCAAAGCCTTGGGTGACCCAGTCACATTGCGTTGCTTTACCTGAGTGCCTTAAAAGAGAGGGCGAGAGTGAATGAGTGCAGGTGAAATGACAATTCCAGCTTCTCTGAGTTCTTGGGTAGGATCTGGGACTAGGAGGAGACCAAATGGAAGGGAAGATAAGAAAGGATAGGGGGCTAGGCTGAGGTAGAATAAACCCCATCGCACACAAGAGGATGATGCGGCAATCCAAATAAGGTTTATGTGCTCGCTGCAGAACCCGTGTGTGCAGAAGCAGAGGGCAGGGCAGGCTTCCAATGGAGCAGGCCCTGATAACAGAAGCGTGGCCCAGGGAGGTCTTCCACACACGTCTAGGTCACTTCATGTGGGCGGCCTCATCAGGGTGAGCAGCCCACGTCAGGGCCAGCTCCCTTTCCTCTTGCCCTGAGCTGTGTATGTTCCCAGGGCTGAGTGTCTTTGCTTGTCCCATCAATGGTTACTCTTATTGCCACTCAGCTCTACCAGGATCTCCTTCAGGGCAGAGAATTTCTCTCAAGGCCTCTGAATCTTCGAATCATGTTACACCCACTACCGGCCGCCTCTGGGTGGCGCTGTGCTCTGTCCACAGAGCTGTGCAGCACAAGCCCACAAGCTGGCGTTGGTGGACTAAGCTTCAGAAAACAGTACCAAGAAACAGTCACACAAGTTAACCCCGGATCTTAGGTTTTGTATTGTGCAAGGCCACTTCAACTGGTAGTGAAATAAGTAGCGGGTGACCCGGCACTCTTTTTAGAGATAGGAAAACTGAGAGCTCAGAAAGTGCCTGTAAACAAGCAGCAAAAGCCTTGGACCTAGGCCCTGAACTTCCTCTGATTTTCCTTTGGAGGGACTAGAGGTTTCTGTCACCTGTGGAGCACGTGACAAATAAATCTATGGAACACAGCTGCTGACCCCCACCCCACTCATGAGGAGTAGCATGCATTAGCATATCCAAAGTTCTGAAGAAAGCTCTTCAGCTTAGCTCAGTGGAGCCTTCCCCAAATTTATTTTCCTCTGGAACCCTTCTGCCTGTGTCCTTACAGTGTCCTGTCCTAAAGATCTGTTCTGCCTTACTCCACCTTCACTAAGGGGTCAAACACCATCCCAGGAGAAGCTACATAATACTAGACTAAGGAAAGCTAAAGCTAGATTTAAAAAAAAAAAAAGCTCTAGTGGTAAAAATTCAAGGCACAGCCAGCTCACAGGGGCAATCTTCACCTTCCTATAACTTACTGAA
>NDGN011471572.1:0-20994 GCA_002564285.1 Tympanoctomys barrerae | reverse complement strand
AAGTGTCCTCTGGACTGGAGACCAGAAGCAGGACTTGTGGTTAGGTAAACAATTATCTTTTACATATTGCACTCACTTGGCCTTCAGAGAAGCACAGCCCCGAGCAATGTCATATTTAAACTGAAAAACTGAATAAAAAATTAACAAAAAAGGCAAGCAAGACTTTGCTTCACTTTTTCCCCTTCTGGGGAATGTGTCTTATCTTCGTGCTATTAAACTTAATCAGGCTGCATTGGTTTAATCTGCTATTAAGTGGTTCCCCAGAGCAACTGCAGTTTAACGTTGTGTTGTATTAGCAAAGTATTTACTAAAAATGTATCATGTGAACAAGATACAAATGACCTGCGTTAAAAAGATATTCCCACAAAGCACTTTGAAAACATCTACCTCTTAATAGTCATACTCCTGAGTCGGAAACCAGGAGATTATCGCTTGTTTTAGCTTTCTTTTCTTCTTTTCTAGGCACTACTGGGGATTGATCCCTGGGGTGCTCCAACATTGGGTAAACTGAGCTGGTATCCAGAGCTGTTTTTATGTTTTACTTTGAAACGTAGTCTCCCTGAGCTTCTCGGGCTGGCCTGGAGCTTCTAATTCTCTTGCCAGGAGCTGGAATTACAGGCATGTGCCACCCTGCAGCTTTTAATTTAAACATAGCAGGAGGATTTTTTGAAAACATAATTTAGAAACTGTTTTGTTGTCTGTATTCTGAATAGCTAGAACATAATTTACTCTAATGCCAGAGAAAGACATAAAAAATGAAAGCATCCACAACAAAAATTCATGTTAAGTGTTATTTGTTTAAAATGTAAGTGGGGCTGGCCAGAAAGCTCAGTGGACTAAAGCGCCTGCTTAGGCAGAGCACCACGGCCAAGGTTCAATCCCCCATGTGCTGGCTCCGCCCCCAGGGTGCACTGAGACAGCCATTGAGACTGGGCGTGGTGGTGTGCGCCTGCAATCCCAGCTCTCGGGAGGCTGAAAACAGAAGGATCACAAGGCTGATATACATAGTGAGACCCTGTAGACCCTGTACTACATACATAAAAATATCTAAATATAAAATATATGTAGATTTTTAAAAAAACAATCTTAAAGTTAAAAGAAAGATACAAACCTTTAAGGGCACAAGAGAAAAGACTGACACAACTATATACAACTTAAAACTTTTATATTGTTCAAGTTTTAGAGCCAAAAGAAAAACAGAAACCTTAGAAAAATACTTCCTGAGATATGATAAAGGCAGGATTATTTTATTTAATATTTTTAAATACACTCATATAAAAAGCTAACAGTGCTTTAAAGACAGGCAAAATATATGAATAGGCAGTTTGCTAAAAACATATATGATAGATATATGTAGCTTCATGCATTAAAATTGTGTGACAAATCAATAATTTTTTCTACATCTCAAGTCAAGGATGGTTGGTGTGATAGTATTGGCAAGGTGCGGGCAAAAAATCACTTCCACGTCATTGGGCGCAACATCAATGGAGGTCTCCTGAAACATTGTCTATTGCACCAGAAAGATCTAGTATATGTACTTCAGGTTGCAGTTCTGCTTCTACATCAGAAGCCTACAAACACATACAAAAAACCCATGAAGGATATTTGAGGTGGGGTTGTTAGTAATAGCAGGCAATTAATCCATTTTTCACTGATAGGTGTTGTTGTTGTTGTTGGTGTGTGTGTGTGTGTGTGATACCACATAATAGAAGACAGAAGAGCTACAGTTTTTAAAGTAGTTGATCCGTATGTAATAGAAAGAACAATGAGATGGTAGAATTATATAGAAAGGGCTTAGTGACCCTTGTGCTCCTACAGGGAAGTCATAATATAGTCACCAGGTTTGGTCCGTGAGGTCCCTGAGGCTGAAATAACCTATCACCTTTTTTAAAATCAGTTCACAGGTTTCCTGACTCTTGTTGCACAAAAGAATTTTCAGGAAGGACCAGTAAAAAAGAGACACGAAAGGGGTTTATTTGACACACTCCATCTGGGAGTGCACTGCTCAGGGTATGAGGACAAGTTATAAGTGGGAGCCGGGCACATTAAAGGAGTGTCTTCCAGGTCAGCGATTTAGGACATGCAGTCTCACTGTCAGATCACGTCGTCAGCCACCTACGTGCACTGGAAGTCAAGACTGATTGTTTAAAGTTGACACATGCTTCAAACATATGCAGCTCTTTCCTGGGCTTGAGGAAAGGCAATTTCTAGGTGAGGAGAACAGGTCTAGTGCCCAGAATTTAGAGACTATTACAAAAGAACCTCTCTCTGAGTGTCTGTCTGTCTGTCTGTCTGTCTGTCTGTCTGTCTGTCTGTCTGTCTGTCTCTCTCTCTCTCTGTCTCTGTCTCTGTCTCTGTCTCTGTCTCTGTCTCTCTCTCTTTTGTGGTACTGGGGACTGAACTCAGGACCACTTGCCAGGCAGGCACTTATGCACCTGACCTACCTCCCTGCCCAAAAGAACCTTGACAAATTTTCTTGTCTTGTGTGGGTTTCCTGAATGGGAAAAGGCTTGTCTTTAAGTTGTAGTGTTTTTCTTAAAAAATTAAATCATGATTTCCTTGTCTCGTTTTTACCAACTATTATATTGTTCTCTATGCTATCTCAGTATATTTCTCTTGTTGCTGAAAAGAGAAATATACACAGAAAAATCTCTTAAAGGATACACAGAAATTTATAATAGTGGTTGCTTAGGGGGAATGAAACTGAAAATTTGAAATGGAAAGTTTTCATTGAATAATTGTACCTTCTAAAATAATTGTACCTTCTAAAAATGACTTGCAACTTTTAGGTTTCAATGGGCCTGATATTCCATTTCTGGATTCCATTGTCTCATACTGAAAGCCATATACAAGTTATATTTAATTAGCATCACCTTATTGGTGAGGCCTTGGGGTTCAGAAAGGCGAAGCGGCTTGCCTGGGGGTCACCCAGCTGCTGTCCAGTCCCATCCTCCCTAGAGATCTGCACATAAAAAGCAAGGTGTACTGCACTCAGGAGAGGCATGCATGCTTATGGTGTAGCACTTGCTAACGCTCAAGTCCATGTTTTAGGAAAGAATCAAATATTTTTAACCTCAAAAATAAAAAAAAGTAATAAATAGTTATTTTTTTCTAGAGTGTATTTCTCCCAATTTCTAAGTGTCAGGGTATTAGTCCAAATTCTAAAAAGGCTTCCTCGTTTTCCTTCAGCACTGCTTAATACAGAGAATCCTGAGTGTGGCAGGTGGTAAGAGGAGCTGGAACAAGGCGGTCAGCACCAGCACTGGGTCCCAGAAGCAGCAAGTGAATTAAACTCAAAAGCTTGGAAAAACTTAGTTTGGTTCTTATAATTTCAAAAGACAAGAAGACGAAATCCCTTGTCACTTCTCATTTTACTGCTGGATTAACTAGCTTTGCCAGAAGAATGATATTAAGACAACTTCAGATATAAACATAATGGTTGGTTAAGGGCTGAGTCCAAATCAGATTTACTTGTAGATAATTCTTATATACCTGTAATACTGCTAGCTTTCGCTGAAAAGATAATCTGTGATGGGAGGTCATCTCTGTACCTGGCTCTCTCTGTCTACCCCTCTCTCTCCTAACTAATGATTTTGTTCTGGGACATTTAGGAAGGGACTAAAAAGATTAAAAACTTTTCTCAGTCAGTTTTTCTCTTACTACCTATCACTCATGTTCTCCTTAGGTTGTATTGTTACATGTGGAAATGACTATAGAGGTTGTGGAACTGGGCTAGGGATGGTTTTCTTCAACAGGATACATATGCATTTAAGGACATTAAATAAAATGAATAACTCTAAAATTTTACACCTGTCATTTTTTTGAAAGCTGACATTTTGGAGGACATATTAATTTAGGCAGTTTTGATAGTTTACATTTACCAGGAACTTGATATAGATGCCTTTGTCATTTTTAATAAAGTTTAAAATGGTTTCAAAGGGCATGGTTCACGAAATGCATTAATGTCACGATGAAACGTCATGCTTTCTAGATATTTGGTGTATGCTTAGAAATTCAAAACGCCACCCCAGAATTCTAGACTGTGTTGACAGTGAAAAAATTACATTAAGTTATTGATTTGTTCAAGATCAAATCTTGGACTTGGAATGAATCTGAATCAGTTTTTTTATATGCTGCTATGGTAAATCATACAATGTGAGTACAGAAGCCACTGTATTGATTATTTTAATATTAATCTCTGGAGAAAATGTACAAAAGTGTTTTGTAAATCTTACCACAACCTATGGTAATAAATACACTAAGAATTACATATCTATGGGGCCAGGGAGATGGCTCAGTAGAATAAGCACACCCCTAGCAAGCGAAAGGGCCTGAGTTCAATCTCCGGTTCCAGAAAAAAAAAAAAAAAAGAATTACATATCTCCACACATATATAAAAGTAAAACAAAAGTTTCAGAGACAATATGGATCTTGCCTTATTTAAGAAGAGCTCCAAAAACCCTCATCCTAAGTCCCATTGTTACTCCGAGTGAAAATCCAGGGTTATTTTTAAAATATCATCTCACATGATTGAGTGGGTTTGAGCTAGAAATAAAAATGATTTGGTAGATCAGAATAGAAAATGATTGGAAGTCATATAAAAACACTTGACTCTCAGAAAACTAGGAAATACCTCAGAGGTCCTGTTCTTTCCTTAAGGGGGGATTAATCTAATCAGCCTTTTTAAACAGAGACAAAATAAGTCTCGTATTGAAATGAGTTGTTCCTAGTGTTTCACGATATTTTTTGAATAAACTCTTAGTGTCCCACATGTTTTATTTAACCAGTTAATCCTTATTTCAAAACCTGGAAACAAACATTTTTTCAAGGTCACCAGGGCATGGGACTAAGCAAGGATCGTTACTTCCCAGGGGCAGTCTGTCTCTGTTCCATGCATGGCCATGCACTTCATGACCACTGTCCCAAGAGCGTACAAACTATAAAGCATGCATCTGTGACTTGGTGATGTTCAGAGCTGGAGGCCAAGGGTGGCCCCCACCAAGGCTGTCTCCTGTCTCACGCAGCAAGGTCCCCACGCAAGGCTGTCTCATGTAGAGTGTCCCCACCAAGGCTATCTTGTGAAGTGTGGCAGTGTTGTGAGTGTACTGGTTTCTTACATGAGAAAAACTGGAAATAGTCATCCACCAAGGTTGACTGTACAAACAATGGGGAAAACGATTAATTTTAAAGTGCTCATTTAAGTCAAGGCACATGCCTCTAGGCCTGGCGCTCTTTGCATGATTGCTGTGTTCAGAGATGTTTTCCTGAACTTGTTGTGTACGTTAAATCACTGGTTCTGCATTCTAGAGCTCCATGACCTCTGTTCTTCTTAGCATTCAGCACGAGTTTTAATTTTTTACTTTATTTTTGTGATTATGCAATCTATGAAAGTCTCTTTTCTTTTGCACATCCTTACTAGACTCCAGACTTAACGCAGATATTCTTTGTTTAATCTCAACATTATTGTATGACTGTGCCCTCAGCACTCGCACTATGATCAACACTTAAGTGTTCAGTAAATCTTTATTGAATGGATACACTAGCATTTAAGGATCATTCATCTAAGTTCATGTTCTCTTTTTTTTTCTTCCTCTTTTCCTCCTTTCTCCTATTGTTCAGAACTTTATATTGATTAGCTTTGAAAGAGAAATTGTAATCACTCCTAATGTTGTTCATTTTTATTGTCTTTCAGTCAACTTTGACCATTTTGAAATTTTGCGAGCCATCGGAAAAGGCAGTTTTGGGAAGGTGAGCATTGCGTTGATTAACTAGCTGCAGAAAAAAGGGCCTGAGGTTGTTCAGGCTTGTGAGTTACTGCAACCACAAGGACTGATGATTTAGAGATGCTCTTGTAAAGAATTTTTATATAACTGTCACCACAAATTGAGGCTACATGATAAGTATATACTGTTCTAAGGATTACTTTATTCAAGGCAAACCTATTTGCTTTCACTAAAGTTTGAGACTTCTCTCTACGCTAAAGGACTTGGGGATCTCAGAATCATTTTTGAACAGTACTACCTCTAAATCCAATGATTGTTATCTTTTCAATATAAAAATACTTTTCATGTGGGAAAGAAGATACCTGATTTCAATTTCCTTTTCCCAACTCCTAATAGCATATTTTCAAAAGCTTACCATTAAAAACATACGTAGCCAGATTTTTGATAAAAAAACTTCCAAAGTCAAACCCTAATTGTCAGTTTTTCAGTGGAGAGCATATTATGTAGCAAATTTGCATTTAATGTCATCAGGAATTGTATGGCCTTCTCATGGAGTGTCAAGAACATGGACATCAGGGATGTGGAGACAGCTCGGTGCCATAAGCGCCTGCCTGGCAAGTACAGGGACCCAAGTTCGAACCTCAGCACTGCATGCCATACCAGCTGTGAAACCAGGGATGGTGTACCCTCCTATAATCCCAGCACTAGGCAAGCTCAGACAGGAGGATCAGTATGAGTCTGAACTCTGTAGCAAGACCCCTGTATTTAAAAGAAAAGAAAGAGAAAAAGAGAACGTGGGCATCATTTTTGGTGCTCCCTGGTGCTTGAAGTCCACATCAGCACACCACCAGGGGTAAGAACAGGAACTGCAGTGTTTTTCACCTTGACTGTAGTTTTTCTGCTGCAGTCATCTGACATAAGATTAAGAATGTTACTTAAGGACTCCTGATGTAAAGGCAGGATTTAATGCTGTCTTGCAACAGTCCAGATGCAAAACCAGGCAAACGTGTTTCAGAAACTAGAGATTCAAGAACTGGCCTGGTGCCTGGGGAAGAAAATGAAAATTTTACTCCCCAATCAGTGAATTTGAAAATAATGAAGCAACCAAACCTTGCTAAAGAGCGAGGCCTAGTGGTCTCAGGGCTCTCGTTTGTCATCTCCCTAATCACTTGTTTACCTGGCATTGCACCATTAGGTCTGTATCGTACAGAAGAATGACACCAAGAAGATGTATGCCATGAAGTACATGAATAAACAGAAATGTGTGGAGCGCAACGAGGTGAGGAACGTCTTCAAGGAGCTGCAGATCATGCAGGGCCTGGAGCACCCTTTCCTGGTGAATCTGTGGTAAGTGATTTGGCTGGATCTCTGAAAGGAATCATTCTTATCTGTGTCCCCAAATGCCAGAACAAATGTGCATCTTGATGTCCAGGTCTACTGTTGCAAAATACTTTTTAGGGTCTTCCTCAAAAGCTTTGGTCTCCCTGATTTGTTTGTAGACCAGTAAAACAGGTTACCAATAAAAACCAATGTACCTCGCTTCATTCTTCACCATTCCCTTACTCTAATTTTTCAAAACATTGTAACTAAGTGGGCTGAAAAGGAGTAGGACAGATGCCTTGTCTTTCATTAAATGTTTTTTTTTTCCCTCATAAACTATGAAGTAGGGATTTTAGGTGTAAAGTATTGTCTCGATGTGTAATGTGAGGTTGATGTTTAGAATTTGACTGTCTTTTCTTTTCTTTTCTTTTTTGTGATGCCAGGGATTGAACTCAGGACTTTACACTTGCCAGGCAAGTGCTTAGATGTTTAGGATTTGTACAAGGCAGTTTTTCCCTAAAATGATTGTCAATAAAGCTTATCTCTCTGAAGTATACTTAAGTAAGTACAGATTTACCTGGGACTTGACAAAAGATGTGTGCTCCTTTTCTCATCCAAAAGTTCTGAACAGAAGCGGAACTAATTTATGTCAGTAGCTAGACATCAACTTACCCTGACCCATTCTCAAAGCCATTACTGTAACTCCAGGCTTAGAAAATGACAAAGAAGCTTACATCTGTTACCTCCAGCTTTTTTCTTGTGTGTTGAGATCCTTATGTTTCTCCTTCATTAGGCTGGCCAAAAAGCTCAGCAGATTAAAGTGTCCGCTTAGGCAGATGCAGGGGCCAGGAGTTTGATCCCCAGGCCTGTCACGCCAGTCCCACCCCTGGGGAGCACTGAGATTGCAATTAACCCTGAGCATGGTGGCGCATACCTGTGATCCCAGCTTTTGGGAGGCTGTAAACAGGAGGATCGCTACAAGTCCAATCCACATAGTGAGATTCTATAGACCCTTCCATGAAATACAAAAAAAAAAAAAAAGTTTTAGTCTCTCCTTCATTTTGCTCTGCATTGTAATGCATGCATTATGCTAAGAGCCAGTTCCTAAAGCTAATGCAGTACGTGTGTTATTTAACTATGCATATCAAGCAGTTCTTCCTTACCAGCAAAGGCAAAAATAAGTCTTTATCCAGCGAATGCTAATGGAGAAATAATTGAGATCACTGTGTGTTTAGGGACATCTTTCTGGAGGAATCAGTGCATCAGACTTGCCTCAATCCATCTTTAATTAATACAGCTCACTTATTATACAATACACCCAAAGCCTCTGCGCCACCGTTGAAAAGAAGATGGTTCTGTGCGACGTGGAAATAGATCTATTGTAGTTTATGCGCTATTCAGACACGGTGAGACTCTAATTTTGGCTCAGCCCCAGTGTACTTAATCATCATGCTAGAGTAGCCTATTCAAAATACTGCCATGTAAAAAGTTCAAGTGGATACAGCTCTGTCTTTCTTAGCCATCATCAAGTCATCTTTCTGCTTTCTCCCTGCACTCTCACAATGACAGTGTGCTGTCACGTCGCAGCCTCCCTTTGTCGAAAGTCATATTTCTTTTTTTTTTTCTTCAGTTCAATTTTAAAAGTTACTTCTTTTCTTAAGGCCAAGAATTCTTCATGAGGATAGACATAGCACTTTGCTCCTTGTGTTTGCCTCTCATTGCAATGTGGCCAAAGTGGGTTTCATTCTATTCTTGTGTTATTTGGAACCTTTAACCTGTGTTTGAACCTTTAAGATGCAAAGTTTAGAAATTTATTCACAATTTTGGTGACGTACCAGACAACATACTGTTTTTCTTATATGTTGGTACCATCTCACACACACACACACACACACACACTCATACACTCATACATACACACGCACATACTCACACACACTCACACACATACATTCTTTCCTTGTTACACTCCTCATACTTAATCTCACCGTGAAACCCTGCGCACCCTGAATTTTTCTTTCTTGTTCCAAGAAGGTAGAGAATTCTGAACATGTCTATCACCAGGGGGCCATTGTGGCTGTCCCAGAAAATTTGAAGGCAATTCCACAGCATCTCAGGAAGATGTATAAGAAGGGTCTTCAGGTCATTCTCTGTCACAGCCTGTGCTGTTTGTTTTGTTTTCTACCCTCATTTTGCAAATTAAGCATTCTCCAATATAGTTATACAATTTAGTTAATATTCATGCCTTGGACTTAACTTATATTTACCTGTACAACCCCCAAAATCTGTAGCTCAGTTTTTAAGGAACACTGTATAATTTATAGCACAACAGCCATATGATTTTGCTACCCTGCCTGCTTTGTGTGCTCTATTTTATAAGTGTGTTTGACAGTCCTCTCCAGATAGCTTTGGATGATCTCTCCATCCATGCTGAAAGTGCCCCCAGCCTCGGGGCCCTCGGGATGTGCTTAGGAAACTCCAGCTCCAGGCTGGGGGTGGGGGACATAAATTCTGTTTTAAGTAGGGTGTGTGTGTTTGTGTGAGTGTGTGCATGCATGCATATAAATATGTGACATTTGAAAACTACTTATTTTACTCAGCTTGAAAATAAGAAAACATCTCATAGGAAAATGAAAATTCTTCCATAATCATATAGCCCTGGAGCAATGATTCCTGACATATTGGTGTGTGCTTCAATGTCTGCATATGGTTTCCTGATTTTAATCATGCCTGAGTCTATCCATTTCTTCATTTGTGTGTATATCTACTGAGTATAAAAAATAAGTTGTTATTTAGGGTTGCCCTTTAAAATATAGGACGCACAGTTATATTTGGATTTTAGATAAAAATAACCAAATATCATACAACACGAGATTTATTGAAGGTTATTCATAGTTTCTCTGAATTTCAAATTCACCTGGGTCCCTGGTACTATTATTTGTTAAAGCTGGTCATTCTAGGGCTGGCCAGATAGCTCAGTGGACTAAAGTGCCTGCTTAGACAGGCGCAGTGACAGGGGCGTGATCACCGGAGTGCTGTGCTGGCCCTGCCCCTGGGCCACACTGAGATGGCGATTGAGACTGAGCGTGGTGGCTGAAAACAGGAGCATCACTATGAGTCCCACCTGTGTAGTGAGACCCTGCAGACCCTGTACTAAATACAAATAAATAAATATATAAAACTAGCCCAGAGATGTAATGCGTGGAAATAGTAGTGAGCAGGAGTCGACAGAGAGCTGCTTCAGCCTGTGTTACTGCTGACTGGGAGAGAGAGAGAGTAACCTTAGTTAAACCACCCAGGAGTATGAAAGCCATGAATATACACAAAAGGAAGACACGTGGAGGGCCCTGTGGTGGTGGGGGGCTCACGTGTATCCAGGGAAGAAGCTCGTCAGTATGGAGCATGCCTGTAAAGAAGGGAAGAGCCTGCACAAGTAACATGCAGCCATTCGAGCCTCCGCCGACCTGGCCCAGCTCGGGAACACAGTGTTCAGATATAGTCCACGTTATCAAGTGGAGGCTGCCAGACAGGGCTGGCATCTGGGAAGAATAAATAAAATCTTCCTTCCAGTCCCTCCCTGAGGGCTGTTAACAAAGCCCAGGCAACCCCCAGCCTGAGAACAAATCTGGTCCCAGTGATGCCCAGCACAGCCCAGGCCCCAGGTGGCTTTTGTTAATTGAGATTAAGCCTACAGCTGTGCAGGACTCCTCTGGGTCTCTCTCTGTGTACCTGTGTCCCTGGCCCAGTGAGCAGAAGGGCTCCATGCATGACTTCAGCAAATTAGAAGACAAGATCAGCCGTCTGAAGTGGGAGTATTCAAAGCCTCTCAGGTGGCTGAGCACAGCTCTGGAAACGAGCTCGCGGAAAGCTGCCTTGCACGTTGGGTCTCAGTGCCCACTTTACTTCATGGAATCACAGCCTGCAATGACTCAGGCAGGTTTTAGAGCCACAGTATCAATAATTATAACTTCCAGGAATAGCATCCTGGTACGGTGGGCTTTAAACATATTATACCCTTGATTTGTCCTAAGAAGCTTGTTGGTCCCATTCTAGAACCAGAGAAACTGAGGCTCACTCAAGGCGGCTCAGGGCTGCCCACAATTTCATAGAGAGCAACTGAGAGAGCCAGGACCAGAGCCCAGGAATTCAGACTTCGGAGCCAGTGCCCTCCCTCCCTTCTGCACGAGGCCGTCTCCTAGTAGTTTGCTTGGATCCTTGGTACTTACAGCCATGTTGCTTATGAATGACAGTGTTACTTTTTCCTTTACAGGCCTTTTTCCTTTTATTTCCACGCCTATTGCATGTGTAGTAAGAACAATGTCCAGTGACAGCAGGGACAGTAACATCCTTGTCGGTGAGAAGGCTTTCCAAGGTCTCATGAGGTTCTGAGGATTCTTGGTACACATCCTTTGTTACAATAAGTAACAGTAATAAGTAATAAGTAACTAAGTAATCAGTCTAGTTTTTCACATGAATGTGCACTATAGTTTATTAAATACCTTTGCTTTTACCTATTGAGATTAGTTCTATTGTGTGGTGAAGGACACTGATTTGGAAATAATGAAGCAACCTGGATTTGGAGAAATAAATTGAATTTACTATGCTCTGCTTTCCTTTTGTTGTCATACTGGTTGCTATAATATATATTTTTAAAGATTTATTTTACTTAATATATTTAATTTCTATCATTATTTATCCAGTCGATTATTTATATAATATGAATATATATTTATGTATTTTAAAAGATGTGTATAAACACATTTGAAGGACAAAGAGGATGAGCTGGTTAGTGGAAGGAAATGGTAAGGTAGTAGAGAAAGTGGCTGGTGCCAAGTGAGGTCTTACAGAGGCGAGGTGGGGGAGCTGAGTGTCCAGGAGGAAGAGCCGGCCTCGTCTCCTCTTTTCATCCCCTTTATCGCCCCCTCTGCCTCATCTTTCCTTCTCTTGATCCATTTCCACTTTTAGGAATTTTATCTCCCCACTTCCTAGTCTCTATGTTTCTGCTCTTCTTTTATACTTTGGGTTTTTCAGATAAGAGAAGCTGTATGATAGTTAACTCATGTGTCTGGATCATTTCACTTAAAATAACAGCCTCAAGATGCATCCATTTTTCCATCAATGACTCAAGGTTGTCTTCCTTTATGGCAGAGTACTACTGCATTGTGAGTTTTGTACATGTGCCAGTTCTACACAAGGAATGTGAATGTTATGTATTGCAAACATGTGCAGGAATAATAAGGGAATTAAGAAATAGAGGGGAGGGCCAGCAAGATAGATCAGAGGACTAAGTGCCTGCTTAGGCAAATGCAGGGACTGGGGTTTGATCCTTGGCACCACATGCTGTGCTGGCCTAGCCCCCAGGCACACTGAGCTGGCCACTTAAACTGGGCATGGTGGTGAATGCCTATAATCCCAGAATTGGGGAGGCTAAAACAGGAGGATCACCATGAATTCAGGTTGTGTAGTGAGATGTGGTGTCAAGTACATTAAAAAAGGAAAAAAAAATGTAAAAAGAAATAGAGGGGTGAGGGAGGGAAGGAAAAGGTGATGATAAAATGGAATGTATAAAGATATATTATGTACATGTACCTATTCCCCACAAAGAATGTAAACATTTTTGGGGAGCAGCTGAAGCTGGAGATTGATCACACATGTGGGGCTAAAACAAGGTCAGCCCTACGAGCACAGAACACCTAAGTTGAGTGTCTTGCTTACTTTTCACTTGTTACTGGGATGTAATACCAACATCCAAAATGAAGGAAGGATTATTTAGCTCACAGTTAGTGGAGGTTTCAGTCCATACTCTGCTCGCTCCAAGACAAACAGCAACAGTTCATGGCAGCAATGAAGAACAGAGGAGGAGCAGCAGCTGCTGCATCCATCAAGAGTCTTTCTCAAAAAAATAAATAAATAAATAATAAAAAATAATAAAATTTTAAAAAAGGGCCAGGGAGATGGCTCAGTAGAATAAGCGCCTGCCTGTCAAGCCCAAGAGCCTGAGTTCAATCCCTGGCTCTGGAAAAAAAAAAAATTCTTTCTCTTTCTTCTACACTGATTTCAAAGACTGGCACTCCACCACAAAGAGAAGATCAGAACTCCTCCCAGGAAGTGGGGTGCAGAAGACTTCCTCTACTCCTCCATATAGGCTTTTAGTGCTGAGTCACTCTGGAGCAGGTCCTCCCCACTCTAGGGAAGGGCTCCCTACACCTGAAGGCGTGGAAGGGAAAAGCAGATCAAGCCAAGATTCTTGCATCTCAAGTTGATAGAGTGTATCAACCACAACAGTGAGCCATGTGAATAAGCTGTTCCAGTTCCAAGAACTTGAAGCACTCCAAGCTGAGCCAAGCCAACAAGTTGCCAGGCTTGGGGCAACTGACAATAACCTGAGTGTGTAAATAAACAGGCTGCAGTCATTGGGTGGTTCTTTTTTTTTTCACCAAGAAGGGAAGCTCCACCTGACCTCAGCTTTCTGTATCTTGGCTCTTGTTTTATTTCAACCTCCACTGTCCCTCCCCCCTTAAGAGCTGTGTCATTATGTGGTAAACATTATGTGGTACAAACATGTACTAGTAAAAAAACTAAAATCAAAAAGTTAAAAAGAGAGGAAAGATTGGCCTTAGGGTTGCCTGTGGGAACCCTGCCTATGTCGGGACCAGGAACCATTGTTCTGGGAAGTTTTCATAAATGATGGACTGCAGAAGCATGGCAAACTCTTCAAGCCACACAGGATAAATTTGGGACATAAGAGCCCTTAGCTCTTCCTCCAAACAGAGGACGTGGCTGCCTGGCAACGCATGTTGCCAGCGCAACAGGGACATGTGAACAGATAACTGCTCCCTTCCCAATGGGATGCCAGTTTGGTTTCCTCTTTCTTCTGTCATGTAACATAATAGTTCAACTTGCAGCTATCACAAGGTTAGTAGCCCCAGCAGCAGAGGTGAAGGTAATGAGTGGAACAGCACCACCCCTCCTTCGGTGGTCCCATTGGTGTGAAAGAGCGACTCAGAATTTAAGAAACCTTGGGCCATAGCAGGGCAATCAGCACTCCCCCTCCCTGCATACGGTGCTGTGAAAGGAGAGAGGTGTCACAGAGTGGAACAGAAGGGGCTATCTGAGGGGAAGGCTGGGAGGGGCCCACTGTACCTGGAACTGGGAGCAGCCTTGAGCTGTCTCTGTCTGAAAGGGCCACAACCACTGGGAGAGCAATGCAGATCCACACTGGGTAAGGAGATGTGGGCAGAGAACACCTCTCTCAGCACAATAACTGCGAGGTGGGACAAAGAAAAACAACACAAGATTGATTGGAAAAAGCAGGAGACAGCACAAACAATATAAAAACCCTGTTGACAGAAGTAATGCCAGAAAATTTCCCAAACATGGAAAAACAATTTGAATTACAGAAAAGAGAGGCATATAGATCTCTAATTAGCCATGTTCAAAATAAATCTGTATGAAGGCCTAGCGTAATAAAATTCCATAAATTCATCTCAAGAGCGAAATAGTAAAAGCTGTTAGAGAAAAAAATCAAATCACCTAGAAAGTAATGCCATCACAATCAGCAAATAACTTAATATTAACCCTTAAGTCAAGGAGACATTGGAGTTAGGAAAAAAAAAATCTTAGGAAAAAGCCACCCTCTAATCCAGATTGATGTACTCTGCAAAACTGTTTTCGAGCCAGTGGAGAAATAAGGTACTTCCATGATAAAGGACAGCTGAAGAAATTCATGACTACCAAACCAGCCCTCCAAAATGTTGAAGGCTATTTAAGAAAGAGATAACAAAGACTAAAATTCCAAAAAAGATACATGAAAACATCCATCAGACAAGGCATGCAGTTAAACAGGGGGAAAGATAGAAGAGCAACAACAGGAAAATAATATGACAAAGATAAGATAATACATATCAGTTATGCTATCAATGGAAATGGTCTCAATTCACCAATTTAACAAAACAAAAGCAAAAAACCCAGACTGGCAGAATAGATCAAGAAACATAACCCAACGATATACTGCATCCAAGAAACATACTCATCTAAAAAAGAAATTCATAGACTGAAAGTCAAAGGCTGGAAAACAAAATTTCTGTGAGAGGAACTTGGAAAAAACAAGGGGTAGCTATTCTATTTGCAGACAAATTAAACTTCAAGCCAAGACTGATCAAAAGAGACAAAGGTGTTGTGAAGTGAAAAGTCCAAGAGGAAGACAACAATCACAAATGTATATGCGTCAAATATCAGTGCACCCAACTGCATCAGACAGATGTTAACAGACATGAAAAATTACACACTAATACAAGTGTAACAGGGAACCTCAATAATCTACTGTCACAAATGGATAGGTCAAATATACAAAAAATTAACAAAGAAATAGCAGAACTGAACCAAATCTTACAGGTTTGGTTCGTACAGAGTGATTTCTACAGTGTTCCACTGCACAACATCAGAATACGGGTTTCTTCAGCTGTGTGTGGGACATTTTTCAAAATGACCACATACTAGCTTATAAAATATGCTAAAATAAATGTAAAGGAAATGAAATTATCCTATGCATATTATCAGACCATGATGCAATGAAGTTGGAAATCAATGGCAAAAGAAACCACAAAAACTGTATAAACAAATGTGAATTAAATGACACCCTCCTGAACAACAAATGGGTCACAGATTAAATTAAAGAAGAAATTAGATAGTTTATACAACTAAACAGTAATGCCAGCACAACATACTGAAGCTGATAGGATGTAATGGAAACAGCCTGACCAAGGAATGTATAGTGGTAAACTCTCACAATAGGAAAGCAGAGTGAACACAACTAAAATCCCTAATGTTTAATTTCAAACTTCTAGAAAAAGAACCAGCCCAACCCAAAAGCTCATATAAGGGAGCAAATAGAAATTGATGCAATTGAGACTAAGAAAACAATACAAAGAAACAACAAATAGAAGAGTTGGTTCTTTGAAAGATTAAATCAATAAACCCTTAGTCAACTTTATCAAAAACAGTAAAAAAGAGTCTCAAACCTATCCAATTAGGAAGGAATAAGATACAATCACAACAGAGCCTACAGAAATCCAGAAGATCATTCATACATACTGTGAGAAATTTTATTGTAATAATACAGAAAATGCAGAGAAAATGGACAAATTCCTACCTATGTAAGACTTGCCAAAGTTGAATCAAGATGATATAAAAATTGTAAATAATACAGTATCAGTCAATGAACTTGAAGGTGTAATTAAAAAGCCCATGTCCTAATAGATTCATGCCAAATTCTGCAACATATTTAGAGAAGATCCAATGCCACCGCTCCTCAAACTCTTTAATGTAATTGAAAAGGAAGTAGTACTCTCAAACTTATTCCTGAATGCTGTTATTAGCCTGATACCAAAACCAGAAAGTGATCCAAATTTAACAAAAAGAACTATAGGCTAATATCCCTAATGAATATATGGGCAAAAATTCCAAGTAAGATACTGGCAAACACAATGCAGAAAATCATGATGATTATACAGCATGACCAAGTAGGATTCATGGTAGGGATGCAGGAATAGTTCCACATAAGCAAATCAATAAGTGTAATACACCATATTAATGGATCCCAGGACAAAAATCACATGATCATATCAGTTGGCATAGAAAAATGAAGCATTTGACAAAGTCCAATGCTTATTCATGATAATAGACATACAGAAAATTGGAATAGTTTTTTATCTCAGTCTGATAATATCCATCTATGACAAATAGTCAACATCCTAAGTGGTCTAAAACTGAAAGATTTCACTCTAAAATCAGAAACCAGACAAGAATTCCACTGTCACCACTCATATTTAATATTTTTCTGGAAACATTACCCATAGAAATTAGACAAGAGAAAGAAATAAATACGGCAAAGTTAAGAAAATAAGTTAAGTTGCACTTACCGGAAGATGACATGATACTCTACATAGAAGACTTTAAAAACTCACCAAAAGACTTCTAGATTTATTTTTTTTATTTTTTGCGGTACCAGGGATTGAACTCAGGGCCTTGCTCTTGTAAGGCAAGTGCTTATTCTACTGAGGTATCTCCCTGGCCCACTTCTAGAATAAGCAAATTTAGTTGTATAACTAAATACAAAATCAACATTTAAAGATCAGTGATATTCTTGTACACATCACCCTCATTGAGTGAGAATTTAGGAAAGTAACACCTTTCCCAATAGCATCAAGGAAAGGGAAATACTTAGGAATTAATCTGACAGAGAAAGTAAAGAATTGAAAATTATAGTACTCTGAAAAAGGAGGTTGAAGAGGACCTCAGAAAATGGAAATAAATTCCTTCTCTTGTGTAGGAAGAACATAGTGAAAATGATCATTTTCCTGAAATCATTATACATATTTAATGAAATCTTGATCAAAATACCAATAGCATGCCTCATAAAATTAGGAAAAACAACACTAAAATTTATTTGAAATCAGAATCAAAGATGTTTTGATACATCTTTGAAGCAAAATCATTACTTTAATTTTATTATACTCCAGTCTGAGAAAAAAAAATATTTTTCTGTGTGCCTGCTTCGCCAGTAGAGTTTCAACTTCTGGGTATCAGTAATAGAGACAAATAGTAAAGCCCCCTGAGATAAGAGTGAGGCAGGAGTGAGGAAGGCATTTCTCAAGATGCTATTGCTTTGTTTAGCTATAGGCAGCCATGCAGGTGAAGGGAAGATAGCAGCATTAAACACAGAGGCATGAAGGGCTAAGCAAGCATCTGTGTTTGGTGGTGATGCTGGGAAATTTTTGCCAGCCCTGGAATTCCAAGAGGTGTGCATCTTTGTCAGTAAGAAAATAAACTGTGTTTTTGGTTGGAGAAGTAAAGTCTAGACAATACTCTGTGCCCAATGGGGCTTCTCTCTTTGTATTCTAGAGAAAGGCCAGTCCACCAACATGACTCAGTGTATGCCATACCCCCTCTGACCCAGCCAGGGTCACCCTGTATCACAAGTGGCCATTTCCAGTCCCTTTGAGGCTTCAAGCTCACCAGTGTAGATTGGCCTCTCTGTGGTTGGTCTATGAATGTCATGACATGCAAAAATTACTGACTTGTAGCAAGTTATTTTTTGTGTTGTTGTTGAATCTCTGATAACTCCCATGGATAAGAGACTGATTTAATTACTCCTGATTATCACCAGAGCATGCACCTTGGCTTTTCCATTTAAATGGAGAGCAAGATGATGTTGTTCCCTTTTGCCTGTTTACTGGCTGTCTTGTTCTCCGAGGTAACCATCTCAAGAGATTCTGTAGAAAATAAGAGTAGCCTGAACCTCCCCTTTGAGAGGCTTCATAAATAGCATCTTGCAGCTGATACACATGAGCTGACAGATCATAAAATACTTGTTCAACGTTTTTCCCAGAGAAAGGTCAGAGCTTCACAACAATCAACTATGACACCAGAACATCAGGAAAATAATCTGCAGCCTATTATGTGATTTTTGGAAAGTAATCACACTATCTTTTCCATTGTGTAAATTGCAAGTTTTTGTACATTTTATGTGAGGCAATAGTTTGTGGATCGAAGCACGCAATGATGTATATTAGTTTCTGTGAGGTTTTCATGAGCCCTGTAGCCAAATTTAGGTCTTACTGTTAGTCACTGTCACTACTTTTATTTAACTACATATCCACCTGTACAGACATACATTTGTCTTTTATAGATGACTGACTGCATGTCCTTTGGTTTGCTGCCTTATGCTCAACACTTTGCACAAGGACACAGTTATGCAATAAATACTTATAAGATTGTTATTGAATAAACAAATACTCACTTATGTGCCAAGCTGTGGGACAGGGGCTCCTCATGGAAATGGAGGTGAACAGACCAAATTCTCAGATGTTTTACTCAGATGAGGAATTGAGGTGAAGAAACAGTGGTGATAAAATATGAGCCTTTTCCCACAGAATACTGCATAGATAGATGTCTGGGTCACATGGAGATATGGCGGGGAAAACAGAGGGGGATGTCATTTACATTTGGGAAGAGGCCAGGAAAGACTAAATTAAGAGGAAATAACTTGGGTCAACTCAGAGTTAATGAAGATTGGTTTTTGATAAAATGGAAACTATAAGTATCTTTTCCTATCACTATATATATATATATATATATATATATATATAATTTTAATCCATTCATTCTACTGTCCAAAGGAAAATATCTAAACTGTAAATTACCCATGTTTATGGGCTTTAGTTGTACAGCTGTTTAATCTGGATAAACATACAAAGTACACAAAAGTGGATGAGGTCATTTTTATTTGCTCTGCTAAAGGCATTTAAGGTGCAGTTTTTCCTTAGAGAACTTTGTAAAACACTAAGGAGATCAAAAAATAAGTGCTTTATAAGTTTCCAAATTTCTTGATCTATTAGAGTTATTCTGAAGTTAAAAGCTCCTGAAAATTTGACAGTATATTCTAGAGAGAGTGTGGCAAAACAGGCAATGTTGTATAGAAGTTCAGAATGATAGTACATGTCCAAAGGAGGTAATATTTTGCACTATCTAGGAGAGAGTGCACATGCCTTTGCCCTCTGGTTCAGTGAATTTGTATCCTAGCAGACATAGTTCTGGAAAAGTGCAGAACGATTGGATTGGTAAGGTTATCAAAGATATGTACATGAGATTTTCATCATTGCACCATCTGGATCTGTAATAGGAAAAGTCTAGAAACAGCCTGAAATACTCACAGTAGGGGATGGTTTGAATAAACATGTGGTATACATGGACTGCGGCACATGAATGAGAAAGGCAATGACAAATTTCTCCCTATGCTATTATGATCTGTTCTCCAAAATGCACCGCTAAATAAGAAAAGTAATATGACTCAAATATATCTGTAGAATGTACACAATCCTATCAAAATCCCAGCTGGCTTCTTTGCAAAAATTATTAAACTGATTTGATAATTCACATAGAAATTCAAGAGATCCAATAATTTAAAATTGAAGGACTAGCTGAGACAGTGTTAAGAAAGGAAACTGAAGTTGGAGGGCTCAGACTTAATTCCAAAGCTACTGAAATCAAGACAAGATGATATTGGCATAAAAATAGACATATAGCATTGAGAATTGAGAACCTACTTCATGTGTATGGTCAACTAACTTTTAACCCATAGGCCACCACAATTTGGGGAGGAGAATATAGTCTGTTTAACAAATATGGTCTGACAGCTGGATATACAAAGGCAAAAGAATAAAGTCATCCCTCCACCTTACACCTATACAAAAAGTAACTTTAAATAGGTAGTGCATAAAAATGTAAGAGCTAAGTACATAAAGATCTTAGAAGAAAATGTAGAAATAGTTCTTCAAGACCTTGCATTAGGAAATTGTTTCTTAGATATGACATAAAAAGATAAATTGAGCACTACCTTAATTAAAATCTTTCATGCTTCAAAGTCATTACAAAGAAATGACACCCCAGAGAATGAGAAAATATATGGAAATTCATATATTTGATAAGGAACTTGCATCTAGTTTATGCAAAAGATACCTAATACTCAATATCAGAAATGATATTTCCATTAGAAATCTGAATAAATATTTTCCCCCAAATTGTAAATCAATGTTCTATAAAAGTATGAAAAGATGCTCAAAATTACTGAACATCAGGGAAGTACAAATCAAAACCACAGTGAGATACTGCACCACACAAATTAGAATAGCTACTATTTTAAAAGTGGTAAATAGTGTTGAAAGAATATGGGAGATTCGGGAATTTTTGTCTATTTCTGACAGGAATGTAAGTGGTACAGCCACTGCAGAAAACAGTGTGGCAATTTCTCAAAAATTTAAGCATAGCGTAACCATGTGATCCATTTCCACTTTTATTTATTTATTTTATTTTTTCCATAATTTTATGCAGAAACAAATAGCAATGAGATAGTTTCAAATCAAATTGATAGGACAGTTCCAATAATTAACAC
>NDGN011471565.1:0-14618 GCA_002564285.1 Tympanoctomys barrerae | reverse complement strand
GTGTATTCAAAATGGTTAGGATAGATATATAGTTATATTCTCTTAATGAATAGAGGGATTTTTGTAATAGTGTTTGCAAATAGGATATCATGTCCGCATCTTGTACAGCAATTAACCACTAGGACGAATATATGCAATGTGTTAATTATTGAATCTGTCCTACCAATTTAGCTTGAAACTGTGTCATTGCTATTTGTTTCTCAATAAAATTATGGAAAAAAGAAGATGTGAGGAACTGGCCATAAATTCCATCCGAGTCCTTTGTCAACAGAAAATTAGCTTCAAATTATGAAAGATGTGAGGGTTCGTGTTTAGTAGAACCTAAATTACCCTGCCTTGTGGTCTGTGTGTTGAGTTGTGCCAAATCCATCTGAATCCCATCCACATTACAGATTTGAGGGCAGGACCAATTCTTTTACATACCTTACAGGAGAATGAGAGCATGGAGTTTACAACAACAGCCTTATTGGCATGAGTGCTGCATTAGAGAATGGAGATTGGCTGTGTCACACAGGTTTTTCCATTGCAAAATCCTGTCTGCATCTTGCATTTTGAACTAAGAGAAGGCCTGGATCAGCATGGCAGCTGCACTCAGCACCAGGCCTCCTGCTACTCAGCAAAGTGATGTCAATAAGAGAATTAACTACCCGAGAGCAACACCAAGAAGCACCTGGATGTAAGGAAGATTCTTGCACAATGTGTAGGATACATTATAACCTAAAATATTCCAACGTTAAAAATGCCATAACTCACAGAAAACACATTTTGTGTATCATAGGTGTATGTTAAGAAATTTCTTCTCACTTACTCCAAACTATCCCTGCTAATAATAGACATGTTTCTTTTACCTAACCTTTGTGTGTTCATTTACTTATGATTGCACTTAATCCCAAAACACAAGCATGTTCTGGCCAGCAAAAGTTGAACATAGATCAGAAAGAAATTGTGGGTGATCTCTAAGGGCAGCCAAATATCTGAAGATGAACTTTAATAAGATCATTGATTGAAATAAAGTATCTAATTAGTGATTTGCATGGAGGATTATTTGACACTTTCCTTATTGTCTCAAGGACAAATCTAAAGTTTATCTGTATATAATGTTTCTAGATAGTCTAACTGCTAAAATATGTGACCAATTATAAACATACATTTTTCATGTCTGTCCTCTATCTCCAGTGAGACTAATCTGTTCCTATGCCTATTCCCCTTCATTGAATATAATATAAAGTAAAAACTAATTTTGCATCTTCTAATTATAATTTAGAAATTATTATGTAGCAATATATATTTTACGTGTTTACCTCTAAAAAGAAATATATGAAAATATTTTCTTCACCAAAGTTATAATAAGAAATATATTTTCAAGAGACACATTGGAATAATGTCTTAAGAGAGGCTGTCACATCCTTCATAATTACTTTTGTTCTGCAGTAGAACCTTCAAATTTAATTAATTCACAGTATTATAAAACCAAAGTAAAGATATAAATATTACTCAGCACAGAAAAATTTATATTGATGTCAGTTCTGTTATGCAAATCATTCAAATGTTATATTTTCATTTAAACATACGGCTATAATCTTTAAAAAAATACAATCTAAAACGAAACATGAAAAGACAAGCCCATCCCAGTGATCCAACTGGAGCCATTTCTCTTCTCTGAAACACAAATGTGACTGATTTGATCATATTTGTCATGACAAAAAAAACTTCATCTTTCTTTAGAACTCGACATAAAATAAATTGTGGTCACTGTTGATAATAGGTTTGTACTGAAAGCTACCACATTTTTTTTCCTTATGGAATTCAGAGTTAAGTGCTTTTTTTTTATTTTTTTTATTTTTTTGCGGAACTGGGGATTGAACTCAGGCCCTTGCGCTTGCCAGGGAAGCGCTTATTCCACTGAGCCATCTCCCCGGCCCCAGAGTTAAGTGCTTTGAACATAAGCTTTCTGGTATCTCCCATAGAAACTAATCATGTCCTAAGTGTACAGTTTGTATATCATCCTAGCTAGAAAAAAATTATTTTTTAATCAATCATCTCAATCATATTGAGATAAACATGTTTAAAGTTTTGCAGACATTTGAACATGTTCATCTCAATGTTCCTTTTCTTATTTCTATTTTTAGAAAAGTATTTGCTAAATAAGATAACAGAAAATACTAGATGATTTGTGGGAACCATATATATATATATATATAATATATATATATTCTCATTAATCTTAACTTCATAATAGCCTGTTTAACTACATCTGCAGAAACGATGTATTGATGTATTTATGGTTCATGATCCTTCAATTAGGAAATATTTAAATACATGTTATATTTCATATTACATTTACATTTGGATTTTAATGTTAAATGGTTATTGTTAAACATATGGACAGGTCCTTCTGAAGTTTACCAGGGGCTTTTAATTTTAAATCTATAATTTTACTTTTACTTATTCTCATTATTATTTATCCTCTATTCAGAATCATGAACATAGTTCTGTAACCCAGCTAGATGTGCAAGGGAGTAAGGAATATATGGATCTCAAAGAACAATAAAGAGAGCACAAAGAACATGGGGTATTCTGAGCGGATGGCACTGAAGAGCCCTTCTCAGCTCTGGTGGGGAGCACGCGAGTCCAGCGCCATGAGTTGCCCACAGTCAGCCATGATCATCTTCTTGCTCTTCCTGCCATTTTGGAGCCAAGGTGCTCCTTGGCTTCCGTGATGTGCATGCCCTCGTTCACCTTCTGAAGTCCACATGCTGACCACCCAACCATCCAGCGTTGGAAGTGCAGAGAAAAAGCCTGGAACTCTTTGGATTTTCTCCACTGCTTGTCATAGACAAAATGTCAGTACTGATACACTTCAATGCGAAGTTCTTATCCTCCAGTTTCTCCCCATAGACGAACTTGCTGCTAGCATGAAGTCAGCTCTCGGGCACATAAATCCTGGAATAATTCTGGGAAGGCAGCAATTCTCATAAGCAAATTCTTTCTGTCCAGTCTTTAGTAAAGGAATGTTTGTGCTGTCATTGGAACTTTATCTGGGAACAGCTTGGAGGAGGAAAAGTCCAAGGGCTTGTGGTAGAAGGCCACACAAAGAACACAGTGAGGCTGACCAGGACTGGTGGCAGGAAGCTACAAGGAACAGCCAATCTGCAAAGCCTGTGATTTCATGCTGAGATTACAATGTAGCTTTCTAACCTAGCCTACAAAAATTTTAATAAAAACAGCAATTAACTAGCAATGTGAGTCTTGGGTTCTTTATTTTGAGAGCTGACAAGCAAAAGGAAAAAGCTAAAAATAAAAGGCATTTCATTCTTAGGTTCTCCCTATTCTGCCACATACTCTCTGGCAATGATCACGATTCTAATCATTTTATTTAAACTAGAAACTTTTAAACTTTTAACAGCCTGTGTACACTAAGTTTCCAGGTAGATTGTGTTGCTCTAATCCTAATGCTGTCCTGAGCCCTGCAAAAGTTATCTGTGCAAAGTTGCTCTCAATTTCAGGCTACCTACCTCGGTGAAGCCAATCACTTAAAATTCACCTTCCTGAAGGCAACTCATCCTAAAAAGTGTGCAAGAAAATAAGCTCAAAGCTATAATGTGATTAGAACTTACCGAAAAAATTTTTTAAATTTTTCGACCCTATGGGTCGCTTAGATTTTAGAGTTATTTGTTAACACAAATTGATCTTTAATTAATTTTGTTCACAGGGAAATTAATGACATTCAATAATTTATAATTCTGGGAAATTCTCTCTCTTTTCCCATGTAAACGTCTAGTTTTTATTATTAATTTGAAGGAAATATACCTTCAAGTGGCAAGTTATAGCCAATAGAATGTAGTCTTAGATTGGTGCCAAGATCCAGAAGGAGGAGGGATCATTAGGCATGCCTGACACTATCCCTTTCTGCCTACCCATCCACTTCTTTCCTTTCTCCTCTCCCTTTGTCTCTGTCTCTGTCTCTGCCTCTCTCTGTCTCTCTCTCCATCTTTTACACATATATACAGACAAACACAAATACACAGGGCTTACATGTGTATTTTGTATGTCAACCTGCATTGTTCAGTTCTCAGGAATCATTAATCTCAAGATGATTGTCTTTTCTGTCTGTATACATCATTGCCAAAGTGATTTCATCCAATACTTTGGTCTTAATTTAACACAATTTTCCAGCTTATGTCAAAACTTTTTTTTAAATTTCCAATTCATGTCTAGTGAGAGGTTAAATATCTCTCTAGATAGAGGTATAGCTGTAACACTAATTTAACATATCCCAAACAAATATTTGATTTTCCTTCCCAGATTTGACCCTGGTGTCATTTGGTCTCCTAGTAGCTTAACTAGAAAACGGTGAAGCTGTATCAATCCCTGTTGTATTCGTCACACACCAAATGCTGATAAATGAATTCTACTTGCTGTACTTCTTAAATATATCTGCAATCCAACCACTTCTCTGTTACTGTGAACTCTCATGTCCAAATCACCATGTTTTCACTCAGACACCACAACGATATCCTGAAAATGAAAATGTTTTTTTGCCTTCAACTCATAAAAAGCTCCATTCTGTACCAAATAAAATTATGTAACTTCTAAAGGATTATGAAGACATACAACGAAGCCCATAACTTATAAGATCTTGTTTATAACATTCTCTTTTTACACATTCTTCTTCTGAGCTTCTGGGTGGAGCCTGTGCCCCTAGTTTTCTTTCTCCACTCATGCAGACTTATTTTCCCCAGCCTCACGCATTCCTCTCATAGATCACTGTGACTTCTCCGTCTCCGCAAACAACTGCAGCCTTTTCAGGCAGGACCTTCCTGACATCTCTGCCTAAACCACAATTCACATCTCTCACATTAAGACATGTATGTTTTTATTTTTTTCCCAAACAGAAGATAAGTTCAAAGACAGAATCTTTGCTTTAAAATGTGCTAAATTTTCTGTGTTGGCACATAGTAAGTGTTTAAGAATAGTTGAAAAAATCTTTTGGCAATTTTCTTTTGGCTGCCTTTCTTCTAGGAAACATATTGAATTATATTTTTGTCAGAAAATAATATTCCTTACTAGTTTAGAGATTAAAATTGTTTAGATCACCAAAAAGGTGATCAAAATGACTCACAGAGAATTAACTATATTGGGAAATCAACCATTTCATCAAGTTAAAGATCACACATGAAATCTTCTTAGGCCATCTATTAAATTCAGAGTCATGAATGAACGTACAGATGACACATGAATATTTGCTAAACTACTGATTCAATCACATTTCATTCATACAACCTTATTTTTGCCATTATTTCCCTCCAAAATCTACTTTAACAAAATTCAACAAATTTCCCTTAATATCAATTTCCCCCTTCATTTGAGTAAATAAACTCCAGCATTTGGCAGTATGGATGGCTGTCTGAGTTAAAATTACCTTTTTTTCGTCTTCTTGCATGTGGTGTGCCTATGTGCCTAAATTTTGAGCAGAGAAATACAAACATGAATATGAGAAATCCTGCTCATATTCAGGATATTTGCTTTTAAATTGACTCCTTACTTCTATGAGAAATATAATACCTAGAGTAAAACCCTATTCTGTCTTCTGGATTGCAGAATCACCACACTAATTAAATTTCATATTTTCTAATTACCTTGTGCTGAGACAAGGAGAATGATGGAGCAAGGTTGAAATTCTGATATTGGGTGACAGACTCCTGAAAGTGAGAAATTCAACTTTTAAATAATGTTAAACCTTCCCCTCTGTTAGAGTCAGTCTGACTCCCCATTATTGGCAGGACTCAAAGTTATCTTAATAAAACAACTTTTAATCATTGTACTGTAGCTATTCTATAAAGTGATTCTCACAGGATCACTCTGATTCTCCTCTACATATATAAATTTAGTTTCCACTCTATAGAAGATAAGGAAATGAAGGTCTTGACAAAAACTTGTCTCAGTGAAGGATATTTCATTGTGAATTTTATCAATTTGATCCAACAATTGTGTGAAAGTCTGCATTATAATGGCTGTAGAGAAGGTCCATAAAATAAGAAAACCATCATCATCATTCACAGTGTACTTATTGAAAATTTCAAAATTCAAATTTTGACTTGACCCCTGGAGAATGACATTTAGATAACTTGGGCTAATATTAACGAGGCTCTAGTAGTAGTATTCTGGCATTTTTCAAGAAGAAGAATTAGAACGTCAATAAAACAAGGTAATAGTGGACATGTTAGATACAACTCACCCGAAGCCGTTGTCATTGTGAGGATGAAGGTCATCCTCTTCAGCCTCAGCACTAAGATACTTCAGTGACAGCAATGTCTGTACGATTCCATGGCATCTTTTTCTGCATGTGAGAGATATAAGAGAAATAGCACAATCAGTTTAGCTTCTTGCTCTGAATCAATAGAATGAGACACTAGAATTTAGAGCCAATTTACAGTTGAGCAGGTCATGAACATAGTTTGTTCTACAAATTTGGAAAAGATGTCCACCTTTGTGTTTGTGTGGCCATGGTCATTTCTGTTGCCCAATGTAGAGTTTGCTTATAAAACCAAAGTTTCATCAAATGTTTCTGTTTACAAATTGTTTGAGATACTGTTATACTTGAAAATCAGGGACAAAGTGGGCCACAGGGACAGAGGGGTAAAAATTAGCAACAAAGGTGTCATGATATTCAAGTTGCTGGGGAAAACAAAGTATTGGTAATAGCTCATCAATGTCAGAGTTCCTAAAAGTTAAATTCATGGATATATTGCTAAGATGTCTGATGTATGTTTCTAGATGTTGAAAGGGTGCTACTGTGAAGGGAAAAATGAAGTTTAACATTGCAGGACTGCCTCGCACACCTGCACCAGTGCTATAGTGCTGTGCAGTAAACCAATAACAATGCCACCTCTCTAGAGGTAACTGAAGAGATTTAAACCTCTCTTGAAGTAATGAAAAATCCAGGGATGCTGATTCTCCAAGATTCTCACTTGGTTTACTGACCAGCGTTAGAGCCAAGCGGCTTCTGAAACAAACAAACAATAGGTTTTAACAGTACTTCCCAAGTACAGACTACATAAAAATTGCCAAAGATTCATATTAAAGGAATCATTTTAGGGTGAAAGCCAGCTTCTGTGTCCAAGGGGTTCCTAATCATGGGAAAATCAAACATATCTTCTAACCAGGAGACATTAGCAGGTAATGAGATGGCAAGAACAGAATGAGATCAGATTTCCGTTTCCTAGATTCCATCAATTCCAGGACTAGTATGTGTTGGCTGACCTGGTTGGCCAAATATCTCAGGTTGCTCTGGATAGCGCTCTCTCACACACTCTCCTAAATTCCTTCTCCTCCGTCCCTTCAGGGAAATTTCTCTCTTTCGTGGTATGGCCTCCTCTCACAGTTTCACCAAATCATTTTTGTTTATTTTAACCCTGCTCCTGCTTCTGTAATTTGTCCCTGTATCAGACTCATTTTAAATACACGAATGCTTTTCTGTGTTATGTTTCTGGCTAGGGCCATGATTGATAAACCACTTAAGCCAGCTAGGAACACAAAGGCACCCCATCTTCCACCATGGAGACAGTGTATCAAGATGAAAGGAAATTGTGACCGTCCTTGAGTAACTGGCTGAGGAGAGTGGAGTATTCTCTGCAGACCCCTTGCTCATCAGACTGTCTGGGAAATAAAAAAATTACTTTGCTGTTTGAGGTACTGTACTTTTTATATCTTTTGTCATAACAGTTTAGCTTATAAGCTAATTAATTTGCCTACTGTGTGCCCAGCATCTACCTGAGGGGATTACACAGAATTTCTAATTTGCTCTTTTAAAAATCCCTAAGAGCTTGCCATTATTAATCACATTTTATAAATGAGAAAATTGAGCTTCACAAGAACTGAGTAATTTGCCCAGGCTCACAGAGCTAACAAGTGACAGAGCTGGGAATTGAACACAAATCTGTCTTACCCTACAGTGTGTAATCTTTCAGCACTAGCTCACAGCCTCCTGAAGCAGCTTTGCATTGCTCTTTCCAATGTCTGGAGCCTTTTTGGAGCTTATTCACAATAACGCATTTGCCCCCTTCCTCAGCCTGAGGAATTCTCTGCTCAGAACACTCTGTATACATACAGAGAACCTAAGAAATCATTAAATCTTCTTTACCATTTATCTGTTAATATTTTCCACAATACTGATCAAAATAGAAAGTAACAATGCATCATTTTTGTATAGCATGTCCATAGTCTTCAAAAATTGAAGCAACCCTCCATAGAGTCAATAACCATAAAACAAGCTGTGATTAGAGGAAGCCACTTATGAAGGACCTACACCATTTGCTCGAATGATTATGAGGGGAGAACAAGATTCTGTTAGCTTTAGTGGAGCCTTTTACACTGCCAACAGGACCATAATCCTTGAAATGTTTGACAGAAAAGGAATTATGATGGCAAAATTATTTACTTTACATTTCAGGCAACACTGCAACAAGCTTTACAACTGGTATGGATTTCAATCACTGAAAAGTCTCATAAACCCAACATTATAATGCTTTATTTCAAGTTTCCATGCACTGTTTGCTTTTGTTCTCTGACATTTTTTTCTATATTCTGCTCTTGGCTGTGCTTGGATGGTCTCTCCTAGGGCTAAGCATGCCACTGAATCCACTGAGAACATCGATACTGTGACAACATTAAGGTTTGTGGAGCTGTCTAGTCAGCAGAGGTGTAAGCCTCTAATGCAGTAGTTTTCTTTTCTTTTTTCTTTGGAGACCTCAAGATGCCTTCAGGGCAGGTCTGGTTTGGCTTGAGGATCTGGGGATCACCACAGCATCCTGAGCCTGACTGCTTTGTTTGAGCAGGCACCTAAACAACTGAGCTAATGGGTGGGCCCCCCTGCAGCAGTTTTCTTAAGAGTAAACCTTGGCATAGAAATGTGTAGATTCTATCATTTATGCCTTTTTGCCATCAAGTAAAAGCTATTGAGAGAAGTTTGGAGAGAGGGATAATGTTGGTACAAAAGATAATTTTTTTCCTAGCGCAAAACACTACTGGAAGACTAGATGTGCAGAACATAAAAATAATTTTTCTTATACCTAAATTAATATCTTAGGTATCAGCACAATGCACCTAGAAATTATTTATACATTATCTAGTAGTAATGAGAATAAGATTTTTTTTAATGCAGTAACAGGGATTGAAATCAGGACCCTGTGCTTGCCAAGCAAGTGCTTATTCTAATGAGCTATCTCCCCTATCTGAGAATAGGATTTTATTACAAGGCCTTGATTATAATGCCTAATCTATGATGTATGGGTTTTCTGAACTCTGTAAACATCATTCCTAAAGATGAGAATGAAAGAGAGAAAAGCCTACACAGTTAAAGATTTTCTCTAGAATTGAAGAGTATAATTTGGTACTTTAGAACACAAGTTTTAGAGCCAGGCTCAAAGGCAAGTTTTGACATAGACTGTTTGCAATTTTTTAAATATTTATCATTATCAACTCACCTTTACTTAAGCATTCTGCTTTTATTACAATTGAGAAAGTGTTTTGACGAACAGAAGTTTAAAAACAGAAGACAATGTTTAGCAAGGACTTCAGGATATTATAATATTTTGGTTCATTTAAACTTTAACCAATACCCTTTGTGCCTAATTTAGGGCCTGTATTAAGGTAGTTGCTGATCTCAATGCTAACCATAAAAAAGGGTGAAAACCTAAAATAAATATCGCAGAGATTTAGTGTATCCCATGCACTGGACACTTTGAAATGTATAATTGTTAATATTTTGTACATATTGGAGAATATATTCACCTTATTACATTCTTTAAAAAATTTTGTATTATAATGAAAAAATTGATATAAATATGATGTTTAAATTTTTATCACAAATTTTATGAACTAAAATTCAGTAATAAAATATACTTTTTGTAGCACTCTTTAGCAGTTACAGAGTATGTGTGGATTACCCAGAATCCTGCTTATAAAACACCTTCCAAACAATCTTCATGCTGCCTTTTTCTAATGTTCAAATGGTTCACAATCAACCTTATCTTCTATTTTATCTTTACTCACAACTGTCCCATGAAGACTGATTATCATTAACTTTATTGTACAGCTACAGAAGATTTAAAGAGCTCACTGCTAATTCATATACCCAGTCAGCGGCAGAGCTGGCTCTCAGAAGAGGCTTCTGCCACACATCTGTTACTCTATCTTCCATATCTTTCTATGTTGTCTCTGTTTCCTTTCATTTGCTGCTCCGCTGATGCGCTGCAACACATCACAGCTGTGTAAATGCCCTACTTCTTAGTTTTACATTTTAAATTTTTTATGCCATCTCTACTTATTGTCTATGTATGGAATGTTTGTTAGTTTTCTTTTTTTTTTTTTTCTTCAAGTCAGATGCTCTACGCCAGACTCGAAACTAAAAAGAGAATTGTCAGTATCAGTGATATAGGAAAACTAGATCCCTGCCCGCTAAATGTCAGATGTGCCAAGCTTGTGTTCCTTGAATACTGAGAACTGAATTCCAAGGGACAAAGGATGTTAAGAGGAGGGAAGGTTTATTGAGAGTGAGTTCCTGAGAGATACGTGAGATCCTCAAGGGGTGACTATGAAGGCTTTTTGTCAGGGGTAATTTACAGAGCAAAATCACAAAGTGAGTACAGCATGGGTCAAACTACAGTGAGCCTATCAAATTACTAATATAGTTACCCAGCTAACATTGATCAAGAAGGGAAATACAGCAAGAGTAAATTAAAAGAACAAAGGCATTTTTTTTGAAGAAAGTGGACTATATTCTGGTTTTCTGATTACTCACCTACACACTTGATGCCTATCTGGGCCCACTGGACCAAGTGGTTCTAATTACAGTATGATTTCAAGTTGCAGTTTGTCTCCCAGGCATGACTACAGCGCTTCCATGCTGAAGCCTGCCAGTCTTCAGATTTGCTTCTAGGCACAACTTAGATGTCTCTTAATTTTATGCTGACTTTCTTGAAGGTCCAATTGCTCTCTGACTGAGTTTCTACTTAACATAGCTGTCTATAGTGGTAGTAGTGTTATTCTTTGGAACTCAATACATTTTTTTTGTTGCTGTTGTGATATTAGTATAAACAATCTCACAGGGAGAGAGCACAATGCAGAATACAATTCCTATTAAGGTGTTTGTTGAACATCATGCTGAGCTCCATTTATTTACCACATCATTTCTTGTGTTGTTATAACTACCACCTTTGTATCAAAGTGTTTTAAAATATCACAAGGGTCAATATTTCCTCCATGTTACATAATAAAAGCCAAGGATTCATTATTTTCTGTTTCCAAAATTCATGCATTTTGAGACCTTTTAAAAATAATTAAATCACATTTATTATGTGCAGAAAATTATGTATTTTTAAAGAGTATGATGCATGATACTAAAATAAATTCTTTGAACCTATAATCTAAAGAAGGAATATTATTAATAATTGCATTTTTAAAAACAAACATTTTTTAAACTTCTATTGTGCTTTAGTGTTTTGCATTTCATGGCTTTAGTAAAACACTTTGAAAACTTTTTATATTTATAGCTTCTATTTAGCAAGTTATAGTTCAGCTATATTTTCTATAAAATTATTTTAGAAATGATGTCATCTTGAATAAACTATTTGCTCTATATTGAACTATGATAGTCCTGGATGTATTTTCTAAAGGTTAAGGACACATCTCTAGTCCAGTGATTTTTGGGTTTGGCTTTGGGAATTATTTTGAACAATCAAATGATAAATTCGAAATAAGCGAAGAAGTACCTTGAATGTGATAATGTTGTTTACATTGACTGTTGCATTGTAATGATCCACATAAGAAGAGCATTTCCAGGTAATTGCTATTCTTACAGCCTGGCTCTGAGGACCAGGAAGGTGCCTCAGACCCACACTCAAGTACCTTAACTTGAAGGTATGCCAGGAAATTGAAACCTGAAAAACAGGTGTCCAGATATGCCCGCACTACATTAACCATGTGGTAATGGAATGGAAGGCCTGTGAACATCAGAGTAGGCAAGACTGTAAGCCCTTTAGTTTAGTTTAGTCCATTTGTTCCAAGCTCTGGTTCAGTTCTGCTGCTTCTTTGCTAATTTTTTCTCTGCTTGACCTATTTTTTCAGGATAAGGATGTGTTAAGGTCCTTGTTAAGATTGTAAAAATGGATATTAGAATTTTTTTGTTCATTAAGATTTGTCTTATATAGTTGGGTGTTCCTTTGTTTGGTGAGTATACATTTAGAAGTGTTACCTCTTCCTCTTGAATTTTTCCCCTAATCAGTATATAGTGGCCTTTTTTATTTCATTTGATGATTCTTGGTTTTAATTTGAGACTGTCTGAGAACAGGATTGATGCCCCTATTTTTTCTGAGGTACTGGGGTGTGTAGTATTGTTTTCCATCTTTGATTTGAGCCTATGAATATATTTTTGAATTAAGTGTGTTTCTTGTATACAGCATGGATTTGTTTCCTAATCCACTATGCCAGTCTACTTCTTTTAATTCATGAAATGAACCCATTTACACTGATGGTTATAATTGAGATATATTGACTTACAATCGACATAATATTTACCTGCTGTCTCCTTTTTTTCCTGTGATTAATTATTTGCCCTATGTAATGGGTTCCTTCTGTTCTCATTCATGGAGTTCTGATCACTTTGGTCCCTCTCTAGAATGTCTTTCAGGAGTCTGTGCAGATTTGGCTTTGTCATCATGAAATTTTTTAGATGTTCTTTGTCCAGGAATTATTTCACTTCTCCATCAAACTTGAAAGAGAGTTTTTCAGGGTATAGTAGTCTGGACTCAAATTTGTTTTCATAGAAGACTTGAAAAACTCTGCTCCATGCTCTTCTTCACTTCATGGTTTGGGAAGAGAAATCTGCCATTATTCTGATGGGTTTTCTTCTAAACATGATCTGTTTCTTTTCTCTAGTGGCTTTCAGTACAATGTTCTTTCCCTGTATTTCTGGGATCTTGACTATTGTATGTCTCTGTGTATTTTTAATTGAGTTGAAGTTATTTGGAGTTCTGTGTAGCTTCAGTTATTTGAATGTCATATTACTTCCTTATATTTGAGAGGTTTTCTCCTATTACTTCTGCCCATATTCTTTTTGTATCATTTGTATTGACTCCTTCTTTGTCATTGATGCCTATTAATCTCATGTTGTTCATCTTTGCATGGTCTTGCAGGTGATGTATTATTTTTTTCTGCATCTTAGTTGTTTTTAAGAGATCTTTTCTTACCTTTTCACTACCTGTGTCAGCATTTTCAAGACTTGAAATTCTATCTTCACTTTCACTCAGACGGTTTAGGAAGCTTGTGATTGAAATTTAAATGCCTCATATCTCTTTGATTCTGCTTCATGTGATCTATTTCTTTCCTGTATTGCTCATTGAAGGAATCCATCACTGTTCTAATCTCTTTTTTAATCAGTATCTTCGTGAGAAGCAGTTATTAATTCTTTTATCTCAGAGATTATTTCTGACCTGATTTCCTCTATACGTTTCTGCATTTGATTCTTTACTTTAGATGCTATTAATTCATAAATTTCTTTTTTATTTCAGATATTAATTCGATCTGAGTTTCTCTATACCTTTCTCCTGTTGTTTCTTTACTTCAGATGCTATTAATGCATGCATTTCAGCTGAGTTAGTGTCCTCTGCACTTGCTCTAGGTGGGCTCCAGGCATTAGATTGCATTTTTCTCCTTCTCTTTGTCATTTTGTATAGCACTAACCTCTGACTTTTGATGTAGAGCTTCAGTACAGTTATAAACTTTGCACTTACTGAAATTTGGGTGCATACCTATTAAGTTTGAGTTTATCCAGTTGAGCCTGGTTTGGGTCTAGTTGTGCTCAGCTCCTTCCTGATGCAGCCCTTGGAAGTCAACTTGTTGGGCCCCTCTGGCACAACAGTGAGCCTGTTGTGCCCCTCTGTTGTGCACGTGACCCAGGGGGTGCCGGGGAGTGCAGGAAATCTCCCACACACTACCAGGACAAGGGCTTGGGCTGTGTGTAGGGGGTCCCGAGGGCACAGCAGAAATTCTCACTCACCTGGTTGGCTTGGAAGATGGCCTGTGGAGGGGCAAAGGGGTCCTGAGCGCACAACAGAAAGTCTCACTATTGCGATGTGCCTGGGTTTTGGTCCAGAGAGCTCCCACATGTGCACAGGAGCCAGAAGCTTTCCCACCAGGTGTGGTATTTTTATACAGTGGTGTATTATTCAGCTATAAAGAATGATAAACTCAAAGCCTTTATATTTAAGTGGATGCCACATGACAATATAATCATAAGTGAAGTAAACCAGAGTCACATATGTGAATATCTTATAGTCTCCCTCATGTAAGAACTCAGAGAAGAAATACAAATAGAAAGCTATAACACAATTATAAGGAAAGTGAGAACTTAATGGTTAGACAACAAAGAGAGGGCAAGAAGAAAAGCTAGGAAACATGACATGGGCAAAGCCAAACATTTATATGTACAAGATGGTTAAGGCAATGATTCTAAGGATCCTCGGCAGGTGTTTGAAACTAGCAGTTAATTGGTAGACTTCTTACCCTGACTAACTATATATGCTGATACCTGTGAACTAAGCAACTGCACTGAAGATAGT
>NDGN011471556.1:0-11002 GCA_002564285.1 Tympanoctomys barrerae | reverse complement strand
CCTGAGCTTCATTCTTTCTGTGTCTGCCCACATACCAAATCGGGAGAGAACCGAATCAGTTTCTCCATGAGGTTGACCCTGAACCTGACCATGAGTTTGATTCAGTTCTTGTTCAATTGAGTTTGAGACCAGAATCATAGAAAGAATTAAGTTCGGAACCGAGGTACCACTGTAATTCCAAAAGTGATATACAGATTTAATGTAATTCTAATAAAAATACCAATAACATTCCTCACAGAACTGGAGAAAGCAATCCTGAAGTTCATATGGAACCGGAAGAAGCCCAGAATAGCAAAAACAGTCTGGGGCAGCAAAAGCAAGGAAAAGCCATCACAATCCCAGATTTGAAGTTAGTTTGTAAATCTATAATATTTTTTTTTAATAGCATGGTATTGGCACTAAAACTGACCTGAGGATCAGTAGAACAGAAAAAAGATGCAGAAATAACCTCAGGCACATTCAGGCCAAAAATACCCTGGAGGAAGGATAGCCTCTCCAATAAATGGTGATGGGAAAATGGGCTGCCCACATGCAGGCAGTTTAGTCTGGACTCACACATCTCGCCGTGTGCTGAACTAAAAACCAGTGGGCCAAAGGTCGAAATGGTAAAGCAGAAGCACTTACTGTATTAGAAGACACACAGACAAAGCTCTTGGAGACAAGCACAAGGCAAGCACAGCCTTTCTGAGCGGAGCTCCAGTTGCACAAGCAACAGCTCTGAAAATCAACAAGTGGAGTCATAGCAAATCAAAGAGCTTCTGCACAGCAAAAGAAGCACTGAACAGAGTGAAGAGACAGCTATAGATGGGAAAAGTTTGCCAGCCATTCCTCAAGCAGACGACTGGTATCTAGTCTATGTGAGCAACTCAGAGATCGGACCCCATTCCATTAAAAACCTGGTCCAAAAAATGGGCAACTGAAGTGAATAGATACTTCCCAGAAGAAGCACAAATGGTCAATACATATGTGAAAAAATGTTCAAAAATGCCACTAGAGAAATGCAAATTAAAACAACACTAAGATTCCATCTCACTCCAGAAAGAGTAGCTATCATCGAGAAGTCAGCTAATAACAAATTCTGGGGAGGCTGCAGGAGGAGAAAAAGCACACTTCCACTGCGTTGATGGGAACGTGAACTAGTTCAACCATGGTGGAGATCAGTATGGAGTTTCCTCAAGAACTAAAATTAGAGACTCCACTTCACCCAGCTATTCCCCTTCTAGATATCTTCCCAAAAGACTTTTAAATATCGCAACATATTACAGGGAAAGCCATGTCTATAGCAGCACAAGTTGTGATAGCTAAATCTTGGAAGTGGCCTATGTGTTCATCAGTAGGCGAATGAATTAAAACTGTGGTACCTACACCCAAGGGAGCACTGCTCTGCCATAGGAAAGGTAAACGTGAGCGTGTGCAGGAAAGCGGCGCACCTCGAGGTCACAACAGTGAGAGACATACATCAGGCACACGGCTGAACCTCAGTGGTTTCTCTGATATGGGAAAAGAGAATACAAATAAATAAAATAAAAATGCAAGACGATAAGAAATGGATCTTTTGCTAAAGGGAGGGGTATCAAGGGATGCAGAGGGGAGGGCGGGGTAGGAGGGGATGGGAAAAGCCTAAAGATATGCTAGCACAAGTGCCAACTCCCCATAAAAAATGTAGCCAGATTGTATTGTAAACACATACTAATAAAAACTAAAATCCAAAAAATATGTGAAGGATATAAATGTGGCTAAAAATGACTTAGAAAAGTGTTTTAGAAAGGAAGTACAGAGATGATAATTTTCATATCTTATATTGTAACAAAAATTTTAAGAAATCATGCAGGGGGACTCCAGGAGTGTGGCGTTAGCCATCCGATTGCTGGGATTGTCGTGTGGAGCTCCTTTAGGAAGAGGAGGCAGGGGCAGGAGAGCTGCGGGGCAGAAAGACAGCGCCTGGTCTGGAGGACGGGGGAGCGCGCTGACCTTTCCTCCTGTGGCCCCATACTGTGGATCTGAACATGAGTCTTCCAAGAAGTCCAAGCCCCGGAAAGCCTGACCCCCACTGTGGCTGCAGCGCCCAGGCCGTGTGACTGCAGCACTTTGCGCTGCTCGGTGGCAGGCTCCTGAAGAAGCTGGAGTCCCTGAAGTCTGCCTGCCTTTCCTTTCCCCGGCCAGCCTGTGTCGTGGTGTGCGCTTGACCTGGCTTGTGCCGGCAGAGGAAGCATCTCCTCATTAAAAAGCAATCCCGATAGGCCTAATTGGAAGGCTGCGTTGTGTGCAAGTGGATCAAGAGGTAATGAGTGTGATTGGGCTCCCTGGGGGACAGCGGAGGAAGAAAGGGCTCAGCAGGGCCCTCGCGGTCCCCTGAGGCTTTGACATGCTAATGAACACTGCACAACAAAATGGAAATAACAGAGGTAGCTCCTTTCTTCTTTCTCTTCCTTTTTTCTTTGCAGNAAATGGAAATAGCAGAGGTAGCTCCTTTCTTCTTTCTCTTCCTTTTTTCTTTGCAGGATGAAATCCAGCACATCCCAGAGCTGGGCAAGCGCAGTCCCCTGAGCTGCACCCCAGTGCCCACTTCTGATGCTCTGCTGAGCTTAAGCAAGGAGACCAGAGCTGCCCTGAAGGGTTACGTGTCAGCGACAGTACAGCTCTTTGGGCTTCAGTGTCCTTACCTGTAAAACAGGGACAGTAACTTCTCTAATTATTATAGCAGGGCTGGGGAGATGGCTCGGTAGAATAAGTGCCTGCCTGGCAAGCGCAAGGTCCTGAGTTCAGTCCCCTGGTACTGCAAAAACAAACAGTTATCGCAGTGTGCTTGTAAGGGCTGAGTGAGAAGGGGATGGAGGGGCACTTAAAATCGCGGCCTCGTGGCCATGCGGCCAGTGCAGCAGGTGGTCACACGGAGCGTCAGCCCTCACTGTTGTCCTTGTGACTGTTGTTGCCTTTCTTTTTCCTCTCCTCTATAGGCAGGAATGGCAGCCACGTGTTGACAGAATCGTGGGACCGGGGTAGCCTCTCGAGTATTGTTTCCAGAACTACGTTCTGTGAATATTCACACTATTCAAGATGCTCATTATATGAAAAGAGTTTTTGACCAGTGAACTTTAGGAAATGTCAAGTTAAACAAAACCATGACTGTTGTTACCATGGGGAGGGTTCTTCAGAATTTTTCCTGTGCCTGTGACCCATGCCTCCAAAGGGCTGACGCGCTACTGAGCATCCCCTCGAGGAATCTGACCACAAACCTGCTCATCATATACGCCTCTGCACCCTTTAGGAATGCTAGTCCTCAAAGAAATGGTGGGCGGGAACTCAGTGACATCCCAAGTGGAAATGCGTCCCGCGAGGCCCTCATCTGGCTCGGGCCACTGCCCTCTGGAACATGGGCTCCTGGCGTCGCCCTGAGCTTTGCATAAAGCCTGCAACTTTTTGGCCTTGGGGAAATGATGACGAAAGCCTGCCAGGTCCAGCGTGGGCCGCGGACACGTCCCGAGCCAGCTCCCACAGGACGCTGGGCTCTCCCGGCCTCAGGGCTCCTTGTACGCTGTTCTGCTTTTCCTCTGTGTGTTCCTGAGAATTTAAGAGTTTTATGTAAGGCGTCGGCCTTAATTATAAGCAGTTGTACATGGTAAGTGCTCAAAATACTTGGCAGTTACTGACCAGTGGTGTTGGGGGGCAGCTCTGGCAGCAGGCAGAGGCCTCTGATGGCAGTGGCTTGTTTGCACACAGATTCTCTTAAAGGATCCCCCAAACTCAATAGCAAACAAGACAAAATGGCTCAATTTTTAAAAGAAGCAATAGCTGTAAATAGATGGTTCTCAGAAGGCGGCCAACGGCCAGTTAGTTGAAAGTAAACCAGACACAGAAAGGCAGTTTCCACCTCGTCACTAGGCAGAGCTGAGGAAACAAGAGCCAGGAAGCCGAGGCTCCCTTGAGGCGTATCCTGCTGTGCATCCCCACCCCAAGCTGTATGAACACAGCCTGCCCACCTTTCTGCACGATGGGGAGATCTCAGGAGGGTCCCATGAAGAATGGCATTTAATCATCCCCGGCCAGAACCCTGGAGCTGAATCAATCCCTAGCAGGTGCCAAGCCCACTCCGAGGAGTGTGGAGTCATCGGACACCGAGCGCTCCCACACTCCACGCCGCCCCTTCATCTTTGCCTGCTTAGGTCTCTCAAGCTTCCTTCATAGGTTTTGGAACTCCAATTATTTCCTCCCCATTCCACTGATCTACCAGGGGTCCTTTCATTTATCCCAGAGATTTATTTTCTTGGTATATTTTTCTATAAATGGAATCTGTAAGCAGAAAAGAACCCATGGGTAGAATCACATATTACAAATTCATCCTCGTGCCTTCGGCCAGGAAACACATACCTAATTGAAACATTAATCTCCTAGAAGCACTAACTAGGGCTAGAGATGGATGGCTTGTGCAAAACTGTCTCTTTCCAGGCTGCTCTGCTTCTGTAGGCTCCTTCCTGGCACAGTGACACGCCACTACATGTCAGTGATGACACAGGCAGCTGGGATTGAAAATAAATTATAATACATTCAACTACATATACAATGTCCTCTACCTTTTCTAATAAATTATGCCAATTTTTAGTATTTCAGAGGTGACGATATGTTTGGTGCACAGCGTCTTCATTTGGTTTCAGTCTCACACTCGTTAGTGCCATTTCTCTTCCCTGATGCAGATCTCTGTGTTTCATGACAAAGTCAAAAAAGCCCAGAACGCATAGATACACTTGAGGCTGATCTTCCCTTTTTCTACTTACTTCTTTAACCAATATTTTCAGGAAAAAAAATAGAAAAAGGGGAAAGCTTATTAAGTTAAACATGTTGTGGGAATAATATGATATGCAGTTTGTACATCAAATTCATTTATACTTGTTACTGTTACAGTTGAAAATACATTCTCCCTTACTTCAGTTGCTTAGTTTTTTTGCTTGTCTTTTGAGACAAGATCTCTCGGTGTAATTCAGGCTGGCCTTGAGCTCACCATGTTGCCCAGGCTGGCCTCGAACTCACAGCGACCCTCCTACTGCAGCCTCCTGAGTGCTAGGAGTAGGGTCTGCACAACCACCCCGGCCTTAGTTGCTTGTTTGTTTCTGAATTTTAGGGAAGGGTCTACAGGGTGTTCAGGGTCTCACTACTAGATCCGACTTGTAGTGATCTGCCTGTTTATAGCCTCCCAAGAGCTGGGATTACAGGCTTGCCAAGTCTCAATTGTCATTTCAGCACGCCTGGGGGCGGCGCTGGCACAGCAGATTTGCTTGATTTTAAAGAATAAAAATGAATTGCAAGTCCACCCAAAGACATTCACTTTTGAATATTGTAGTTTATTTTATTTCAATCCTAAAGAAAAATACTAGCTTAGAGGCAATGCCCTTCCTATCTGTGTGGGTCCTCCCATTTATAAGGTAACACATACTTGCTACAAATTCAAACCAAGTGAAGTATGCAAAAGAAAGAGATGGCTAGTTCTCAGGGTGAAATCTTTGGAGCTAATCACCCCAAAGTCAGGCAAATTGGGATGGCTTGGGTGAGGCTAGGTTGGCTGTGATCTTTTTTCTGCCAGATTACTAGCAGAGCGGTTGAGGCGCTGGATCAGCGAGGGTGGATTTGTTCTGAAACTCAAGGTGCTGTTGGAAACAGGTGTTGGTTTGAAACCTCCCCGTGAGTAGCCCCAAAATGTGTCCCATTGGCTTGGGCAGAGTGACTTGAGCAGGACAGGCTCACTGAGTGTAAAATTTATCTGTGAAGACTAGTGTTTATCAGGACGCACCAGGCAGTTAAAAAGAATCTTGCAGTATAAAGCAAGAGGAGAAGAGAGTGTGCGTGCACTTCCGCCATTCGGAAGTATTCGCATACTTTAAGGGTGGACGAGCCTCACTATACAGCTTAAACCAGGGGCATGATTGGCATTGCGCCCTCCTGGTGTTTTGAGCTCTGCAGTGTGCCCATCTGGCTTTGTGGCACCCGGGCAGAGCCTCGAGCGGTAGTAAAGTGGGATTTTCTTTCATAAGCTTTCTGATTCATTTTAACCAGAATCTATTACTAGCTCTTCTCTCTTGAACCAAAGAAGACAGTGGTTCAGGAGAGGAGGGAAACGCGGGTGCTGGCGACCTTTTACCCTTTTAGACCCCGACAGCCACACTGCTCCTTGCAGAAAGGGAGAGGAGAGAGGGTTGCAAGTAATAATAAGAGAAGGGGCTGGGCCGGAGCGGGGCAGAGCGGCGCGCCGGGTGGCGCAGCCTGGGAGAGGCGGAATCGGTGGCCAGCTTGCCCTCCAGCTCCCGCGCACAGCGTCGCTCCGTGGCCAAGCCCCGCGCAGCTGCCCACGCGGCGGCTACCACCTATCTAGGTCGGATTAGGAGAAGGATCTACCGAGTGCAGTACTTATTCAACATTTATTGACGTCAGCTGTGCCAGACGTGTTAAAGGCACCAGGAACGAGATATGAAACTTACGTTCTGTAAAGCAGAACCTTTTGTTCCCCTTCTGGCCCTGCACATTAGCCTGGCGTGCGGTAGACGCTCAATAAATTTTTGTTGTTGTTGTCACGTTGCGCCGACCTGGCTTCTGAAGAACATTCGGCGTCAGCTAGCCCAGCTGAGGTGTGAAGTGCGGCCGTGGTTCTTGCTCAAGTAATGAGAACGTTTGTTCCACCCTGATCCGCTTCCTGCTCAGGGTTTATTAAAAATACACCCACTGACCAAAGGTGCTCTCAAGTTACACATTTCGAGGGATGGGATGGCCGGCGAGGAAGAATCACCCCAGACTCTTCTCTTGGCTTCCACGCCTGACCTCTGACGCCTCTCGGGTTTGCTGATTGGGTTCCCGCTACAGCAAAATATTAGGCTCCAGCCTCTGAGGACATAAATTAAGCTGTGCACGTGAGGACAAGCGGCTGACGCTGCGCTCCTGCGAGCTTCCTGCGTGCAGCTGCGAACGCCTGAGTCAGGGCCAGTGAAGCTGGGGAGAGGTATGGAGGGCCGCACACCCACAGAGGGCTGCTCCCGGGCCTCCCGGTGTGCTCTAAAGGCTGGTTTTCTGTGCTCTCCCTTTTCTCTAAAATTCAAATGGAGGGCTGGCCAAATAGCTCAGCGGATTACAGCACCTGCTTAGGCCGACGCAAGGGCCAGGAGTTTGATCCCCGGGCCTGCCCTGCTGGCCCTGCCCCCGGGGCCTGCTGAGATGGTGATGGAGACTGGGCGTGGTGGTGCGCCTGCAATCCCAGCATGTGGGAGGCTGTAAACAGGAGGAGCACTACGCGGCCGATCTACGCAGTGAGACTCTGTACACCCTATACACCCTGTCCTAAATTTAAAAGAAAATTAAAATTAATAAAATAAAATAAAATTCAAATGGAGGTAGATGTTGGCTACTGCAGCTCCGCCAGGTTGCAAGCGTTCCTCATCAGGATTAGTGCTGGAGGACACATGTGTACGGTGTTCATAAACAAATAGGAAACAAGAAAAGGCGCTTTTCTCACTTCACTGAGAGGATCAACATCTGACGCTTGAGCGAGGCTTCGGCCAGTTGTTGGCTTTGTCACGTGCGAGGCTCAGTTGTACTTGCTCTGGTGAAGAAGAGTGAGGTATGCACAAGAGAAGGACTCCTCAAAGAACAGTGTCACCATCCTCATTTGCAGCTTCACTCCACAGAAAGAAGCCACCAGCTGTGTCCCTGTGGTCACTCCTCTCGTGGACCAGGATGGCGTCAGCTACTGGCTGGCAGTGAAGGGAACAAAGGAGACTGCACGCAGAGGGCATCTGCTAGGAAGAGACCGAGTGTCACCTGGGTGCTGTTGTAAGCAGACTTCCGTCTGGGGTTCTAAAGGAGGCGGCACGTGCGAGGCGTCCCCTGCACCCCAGAGCAGGAAGGCAAAGCAGCAGGGCTGGAGTGGAGGCCCCACTCCCGAGCCCTGGCCCAGCCGTGGCCCGGCTCCTGGCGGACCCTGGAGGGCTGCTGGCTCTGGGCTTTCTGGCCTCATCAATGTGCAGATTCACTGGAAGCACAGACTTTCCCACGGCTCTAGGTGAGTCCAGAGCACGTGGCTCGATTGTGACTTACATTTAGCTACTGGGCTGGCTGAAAGGACAGAAATAAAGTAGATGGGAGAGAGAAGAAGAGAAAACTGCAACAAAACCAGGAAAGCAAAGCAGAAGGCTTACTCACTCCTGTCTGAAGGCAACCAGTACAACACTATTCTGTGATCTGTAAAGCCATTGGCCCTCCATATCCACAGATGCATGCCACAAGTACAGAGCCACCAACTGTGCATAAGAAAATTCAGGAAAAAAATGAGCATGCACAGGCCTTCCCCTCTTACAATTCCCTGAACAGCAGCTCCTCGCAGAGCATCACATTGTGTTGGTGTTATAATTAGCCTAGAGGGGCTGCCCGGGGTATAGGAGGACGCAGCAGGTCACACGCAGAAACTGCACCTTTTGTGCAAGGGATTTCAGCATCCGCGAGTTTTGATAGGGGGAAGATGGATTCGGTGCTCCCCGGATTCTGAAGAAGGGCTAGTATCCACTTCTGATTCAAATGTTTTTTTATCCCTAAATCTTTTAATATTTAAATTTTAAGGAAATTTGTGAGGTATGACCCACAAGACCTCCCTCACACACAGCACACACAGAAAGGCACTGCCCACCTGGGAAGGAGCTGAGAGATTCAAACTCAGGCTATCTGACCCCAGAGCACGTGTTACCTGGTGCTGTCTCGTGCAGAAGGCAGACCCGCGCAACACGGCCCAAAGAGGCCACGCCTCACCGCGGTGCATGATGGGATGGAGCAAGAGCTGTGTGTAAAATGCAATAAGAAACTCACAGTCACTGTGGGGTCAGAGAGGAGGCTGCAGCCCCGTCGGGAACGGACTCTCTGGAGGAAGTGATGCTAGCTTTGAAATCTCAAGTGGTGAGCCAAAGCAAGGCAAGAGAGGACTGAAGGCCATTCTGGGAGGAGCAAAGGCTCCGAGAACGGGAAAAATAGCTCCTGGCCTCTCTCAGGAGAAGGGCGCGTGGAAGCAAATTGGCTAGAGTGAAAGCTACCTATCGATTATTGAGACTAGCTATTCATGATTGTATAATTGGGACTAATGCTAGGCGTCACAGTCACTCGTAATAACTGACAGGAGTGGAATTCTGGTGTTCCTCAGCATACTGTGCCATAACAGATCTCTCCAAGTATAGTGACATAAAACAACACTGATCCCGCTCGTGGAGGCTATGGGTCCAGAATGCTGCTGAAGCGCGGGCGGGTGACAAGCCTGCTTTCTGGTGCTTGGAGCCCCAGTTGGAGGTGATCTACCCCTGGGGCTGAAGCGTCCACTTCAAGAGGCAGCCACTTCCATCTTGGTGGGCACAGCAGCAGGCTGGACTCGTGGGACTGCCGGCAAGAACAGTGTCCTCCGCAGCGTGGTGGCCTCGGGCAAGGGGAGCTTCTTCCAGAGTGGACCGTGTTCCAGCGAACAGGTTGGGGATCAGGGCGTTTCCTTGACCTGTCCTTGCCAGCCACAAGCTGTTGGCTTCACTATGCTCTGTTATTACACCAGGCACAGCCTGTCTAGACTCGAAGGGAGGGGACCAAAAAACACCCAAGACTTGGTTTTCTTTATTTTGTTTTTGGTACCTGGGATCAAACTCGGGGCCTTGCGCTTGCCAGGTCGGTGCTTACGCCGCTGAGCTGTCTCCCCAGCCAAGCACCCAAGCATTGTGAGCCATCACTTGGCATTGGCATCTGGGGAGCCCTGTGGTCCTCTGTGCGCTACACTATGCTGAATGCCCCATCCTATATACTCCAATCTCATTACCGTGGTAGGATGTATGCGTCACTATCACCTTCAATTGCAGATGGGCACTGAAGGCTTAGGAAAGATGTGTAACTTGTGTGACATCCCAAGTAGCTAACCTGAGAACTGCACTCAAATCGAGGATTTAGAGCTTAAGCTGTACCTCCTTGGTGCTCTTCGTACCTCAGCCTTGGCTCCTGGTCTGTGCATGTAGGATCATTACAAATATTTGTAAAAATAAAGGCTCCTCAAGTACATATCCAAGAGGACTCACACAGGGTACTGGGAGACACCACCAGGATTAGAAAAAACCACACTCTTGACAGAAGCGGAATCCTTGAGAACCACTGGATGTGGGGGCTTCTAGCGGAACAGCTGTGTCATCCAGCTGCTGGACCCTTCTCCCTGGAGTAAGCTCATTCCCGGAGGCCTTGTTTCTGTATCCTGAAATTAGGGACAACCATAAATTAGGAAAGCTTCTTGGGGTGGGGAGATAGTTCAGTGGCCTAAGCGCCTGCTGGCAAGTGCGTGATGCCTTCAATCCGGTGCCACATGGCATGCCAGCCCCACCCTGGGCACTCCGTGCTGGCCACTGAAGCACACTGGGTGTGGTGGTGCGTGCCTGGAATCCCAGCGCTGGGGAAGCTGAGACAAGAGGTTCACTACGGGATTCTGAGCCGCACAGCAAGACCCTGTACCAAATAAATAAACTAATAAAAGATTTTTTTAAATTAAAAAAAGAGAAGAATATTTTTTTGGGTCAAAGCTCTCTCATACCCCAGAAAAAATATTGTAAGTGGGGACACTCCCTCTTAGAAGTATAGAAAGGTATCTTTTGATGATGTTGTGTAACGTCACTGGAAGGGGACTCACTGGCACTTAAACATAAGTAGACCGTTGTCATTCATGTACTAACCCAGAACTGTGCACTGAGCCCTGGCTCTGCCCCAGGCACGTGCAGGACCTAGAGATGCTCTGGGATGACACGGGAAGTCCCCTCCCTCCCAGAGCTTGCAGTGTGGGGGACAGTGGGAAACGGAGCAGCCAGGTCTGCAAATGTGGGGTCAATGTGTTTCCAAGGTATCGTGCAACCAATAAGGCAGCGAGGTAACCTCAGCGGAAGGGGACCTCTCTGGAGAGGTAGTGACAGAGCTGAAACCAACAGGAGGGAGAGGGGAGAGAAGAGGAGAGGAGAGGAGGGGAGGG
>NDGN011471555.1:0-10151 GCA_002564285.1 Tympanoctomys barrerae | reverse complement strand
CACTGAGACAGCAATTGAGACTGGGCCTGGTGGCACGCGCCTGTAATCCCAGCTCTTGGGAGGTTGTAAACAAGTCCGATCTAGTAGTGAGACCCTGAACACCCTGTAGACCCTTCCCTTAAATACAAAAAAAAAAAAAGAAAGAAAGAAAGAAAGAAAGAAAGAAAGAAAGAAAGAAAAGTCTATAAGCTTAACTAAGTGACTCAGCAGTTCTACATCCTAGAGTGTAGAGAATCTACCCTAGGGAAGATAGACTGTTTAAATATAAAGGAGGAAAAGAAGCCTGCTGCCTCTTCCACCCCTCCCCTAGCCTTCCTTCCTCCCTCTTCCTCCCCAGTTGCTTTTTCTGCCTTCTTCCACCTTAAACTGTTGCCCCTCACCATACCACCTTGCCTTGGAGCCAGCTGATTAGAAAATGAAACCTGCTCTAATGAATGAAATCTGTACAAACTTTTGACTAAATAAACCTTCCTTCTTTAATTTTGAGCATCAGGTATTTTGTTTCCACAATAAGAGAAAAATAACTAAGACACATTCTATCATTTCACACCATCACAAGAAAACTTTTACAGTGTAGTAAGATATTTCAAGAAAAAGAGGGGCCGGGGAGATGACTCAGTAGAATAAGTGCTTGCCTGGCAAGCACAAGGGCCTGAGTTCAATCCCCGGTTCTGCCAAAAAGAAAGAAAAGAAAAGAAAAAGAAATCACAATTATATCACATATAGAATATAGTTATAATTCTTCCATGTTATAATTAGTTATTGTTACTCACTGTGTCTAATTTATAAGTTAACTTCATCATAGGTAAGACTATAAGCAACAGATGTAGTTACAATATAGATACAAAGTTTGGTATGATTCTCAGTTTCAGATAACCATGGTGGGGTGACTTAGAATTTACACTCACTGAATAAGGGTTTGGAGCCTTCTCAAGCATGAAGTACCTATTTCCATATTCCCAGGACTGACACTGTAATAAATCACTATTTCTATATTTAAATATTTTATGCCATATAATTTTCAAACACAGATGTCTCTGCTTTTAGCTTTTCACAAATTTAGAAAAACATGAATAGATATTTAAATTTTATTTATGTCTTAAGACACAATCTTCTTTTATGCAAGTAAGAAAAGATAATATTTTCTGTGTGCCACCTACATGGATTACAGTGATGGCTTTTCTTTTCTTTTTTATTTTGAAATGGGAAGTAAGAAAAGAATAAGAGAACTTAGGCAAAAGAAATATATATAGGCCTTTGTTTATTTAACTCGCAAGATTCTACTTATCTCTACGCATGACACAAACTATCTTAGAATATAACAGAGGTAGAATATGAATATAATTGTCCTCCAAGAATCTTTGGAAACACTACAAATGAAGAGAAAATATTCAGACTCTCACAATGACATGGATGCCACATCTTTCCCCAACTAGAGTATCATTTCTCCGTCTCCTGACTACATTAACATCAGGTGTTACTTAGTGGATATGTCCGTTATGTCAATCTTTCCTTTGGGGATAAAATTTAAAATGAGTTAGGGAGAAAATAGAGAAGAGGAAGAAGAGGAGGATATTAGAAGTAAGGCTATAGGATCAAGGGGGATCATGCTATCTTTGGGTGCCAAAGACAGGAAGGAAAGAGAGAAAGAAAAGATAAAAAAGAACAGATTCACAACCACAGAGAAGCTAGAAACCACATTCACACTCATATAACAACAAGATCAAACAATGAAGGAGAAAAATCAAGATACTAAAACAAAACCACAACCAGAAAAATAGAAAACAGGCAAGAGAGAAAGGGAAAAACAAAGAAAAAAATTCAACTTCCAGGGTCATCTCTACTGTAACTGGTAGACAAGGTGTGAAGAACGACTCCCAATCTGTGTTGATTTGTACCAGCAAGTTAAAAATAGCCTTTTCACAGGATAGTGGATAATCTCAGTGAGCCTGCATTTTCTGGTCAAGACCAGACTCATTTGCCCTGCAGCCATCAGCACACCTTCCATGAGCCTGAGCCCAGCTGGGAGCCAGTAGATAGCACCAGCAGCCACTCTGGGTTCTGAACCCAGTCAGCCTCTCTCTAAGATCACTCCTAGCCAACTATACTCCATGCAGGAAAAGTGGACCCTCAACATTCACTACCAGCTAGTACAGTCCTTTTTATCTGCTGCTGCCCTCCAGTTCTGTGTTTCTCCATGAAGGCCTTTGGGATCACCAGCAGTGACCGTGTGTGTGAGGTTGAACTGCTCCTCTTGCACACTGAACTCCCTCTCCAGAAGAAGGAACCACCAGCTACCTCTTTCCTTGTTGAGGTTTCTCTTTTCGCTCTCTCTGTGGACTTCAATTCATGCTTTAGATCCTTCCTGGATTGAGGGGTCCCACTTCCTTCTTGTCTTCCTTGAGTTGCTATATTCCAACATCTGGACAGTGACTCTCAGGCAGGCTTTTTCTTGGCTGATCACCACTCTATCATCTTGGTGCTCCTCCACCTAGAATTTTTTTTAACAGAATTCTTCCTTTTAATCGAATGTATTTTAATTGACACGCTTCTCTTCTCAAATCTAAGTCATTTTCAAAAAGGTTTTGCTTAAAACCTCAAAATAATATGTGTTATTCTGATTGGTCAGTCTAAATCCTGCTCTTGATTCACTTAGTTCAGTGACAGAATTCCACGGAGTACATCGACCCAATGCTGTAGTGGGCATTAAGTTTAGAATACTTGATCAAAAGAGAATGATTATGCCATGGCTATTTTTCTTAGAAGTGACATTGTAGATCCAGTACCAGAGAAGTTGCTTTTGCCTCATATGCATGGAGGTATTTGGAATGTTAAAGCCCTGTTCATAAAGAACACCCTAGCTGCATAGATGATTCAGCATTCAGCATCTGATTGTTTTACCTTTCATCTGTGCTGACCTGCAAGAGCAAAGGATAGCGTCAATCGAACTCTGTAATTCATGGCACATTGTTTTTCTTAACCCCAGGAAAGTATCTTTTAGTTCATTTTTTAAATGTTGTGCCTGTTCCATTTATATTTTCACTTACTGGACTACATCTACTCTATATCCAAGCCTCTTCTCAGTTTTGGCACCCAGTCCTCAGAGTCTTCGCTCCATAGAGGTCATGCCCTATTGTCCACATTGGAGCCTTGGTCACCTGCACTCTGCCCCATCACTCACCATTTAATCCATGCTGGGATGAGATGGTCATGACCAAATAATCAGCAACCCTCTTCTTGTGTTTAGACATGGCACTTGTGGCAAGAATGATCTGGACACTTTCCAGGGATGCCTTTGGTCCTCAGATTCTGTCATGGATCCTCCATGTAACAGTCCAAAAAGTAGCTCTCCTGAATTCTGATGCTGTGTCAAACATGGCTCAATTCAGAATGGTGAATAAAAAGCATTTTCATAATCTCATGGAGCTCTACAGGAAGTAAATTTGAAAAACACTTAAGAGTCAATTTTACTGCTGATTTGAGTGCCTTTGGAGATAGCCACACTGCTGACTGTGTCTGGTTTGGCTGTGAAAGCGTGACCTCGGGGACTATGCCTGATCACTGGCATCTTCCTCTCTCTGCTTCCTGGATGCCATGAGCTGAGCAGATTTCCTCCACCATGCCCAGCAACTATGGGAAGTTTCTCTCCTACCATGACTGAAATTGTGCACCAAAATAAACTGCTCTTCCGTCTGAATTGTGGGTGTTACATATTTTGTGCCAGCAACAGAAGACTGAACCAATACACTGAAGAAGATACAAAATTTCTCTTTAGATCTGTTCTTGATCAGTAGTAGCTTGATCCCTCAAATTTACTAGAAAAGAATAACATTTGGGCATTGACTAGCAATCCAAAATACTGGCAAATGTGTGCCTCCAACTCTTATATTATACAAGACATATTATACAAGATATATTATACAAGACATATTATAAAGAAAATATTATGTTAATAATGTCCAGGGAGAATAAACCATATTCTACCAGACCAAAAGTGTTCAGATTTTTAAGACTTTTGGGGGCCAGTTTCTAGTCTTGTAAGTGCCCCTGCCGTTGACTGCAGTCCTTTACATATCCAAAGAAATTCTAGTCACCACTGGATATGCTATTTTTTCGGTAGGATTTTTTATGGCAGCCACATTATAGAAGTGACTTAGTGTATTTAACTGTTAATAACTGTTTGCTTTATGAAAAATGCTTCAAATACCCAATGCCATGGAAATTCCTTGAAATTCATCTTAAATCTGCAGTCTGGTGGTGTCAAGCAGACAAAATGTAAAGCAGCATATGTTTTTAAGTAGCTCACAGCTGTCATTTTAAAAGTTGTAGAAAGCTTTAGTTCAGCCAACATATTCATTTCCTGCAAATAAAGGGCTGAACAGACAACCATATCTCTGCACTCAAAACGAATATGCTTAAGTATAATTCTTCATTCACAGGTAGCAGTTTTTATTTGTAAAGGGCTCCCCAATCACTCTGGTTACACATTTCATGTGATAATCTTATGAATGGCATTTTCTGAGTTGACAGACAAGAGAAGCAAAATGCTGAAATTATGTCACACACTGAGAACCTACACCTCTTGAGTCCCAAAGGCCCATGCGTTCTTTGAAGAAATGATGACAATTGTGAGATGTATTCAGAGATATGGGAATTGCCACTCTCTGTCCTAAGTGGATATTCTCTATTATATGATAACATTTCTCCTTGTTGGCAGTATGAAATTAATGCTGTTCTCCATTTTATATTTTTTTCTACTAAGCTAAAGTACTTTACAGGAAATAACTCACAAATTACCCTAACATTTCTGGAATATGTGACTGTAGCAGATATTATCTCCACTTTAGCAGTAAGGAAGAAACTGAAGAATAGAGTTGCAGAAAAACATGGAGCCTAACCTGCTGCTAGCAAGCAGGTTGATTTAGCAAAGGACTAGACACATAGGCTCAATGCAGGGCATTCTGATGGAAAAGAGCTAAAATGTGCTTATTTCATGGCAACAAAACCAAGAGGTAGCAATATAGCTCATCCAAGGTAGAGTTCTTCACAGTGATGATCCTCAAAAAACATTAAATGATTACAATAATAAGAACCTAGTTGTTCTTAGGAGCCCATCTCAGACACACTTTGGTCATGTAAACTTCTTTTCAAGGGCAAAAATGTTTCGTTGAGGTATTTCATTTACTTGCATTCAGAAAATAGAAGCCTTGTGTTAGAAATTGTTTCTCTGAAAAAAAATTTTGAAAACGTTATTTAAAGGGAAAAAATGGAGCATGTCTAGTTTCTGCAACACATAATTAGATACTTCCTGTGTGTGAGGAAAATGTGGGTGGTGCATGTGTGTGTGCGTGTGTGTGCGTGTGTGTGCGTGTGTGTGTGTATTTATTCATTTCATTCTCTAGCTCTCTCAAATGCAAAATAGAGCACTTGGGAGCAACTCCTAGATTCATAAGACACTCTGGGGAATGCAAGGCCCATAAACTGACACATTTAGCCTCACCTATAGAGAGTGTGCAAAATATTTTTATAGCCACAATATGGTTCACAGTGTCCCTAATCCAGAAATAATTTGGTATTAGCAACCAATATAGAATTGGCACTAAAATTTCCTTCATTTCCTTTGATTGTTTCCAATTCATGGAAAAGTAAATGTAATTGAGTGGAAATTGCTTATCAAGGAATGGTGTCTGCACTAGAAATGTGAAGAGAGGGACTGAAAGACCCAATGCCAAGTGCTTGCTATTTGAAAAGGTAACATAATGTTCCTACAGTGTCTTCCTGTGCTGAATTTATATGGTTTCTGTAGAACTGCATACTGAATACATTCTTAACAAGTCAAAATCAGGGATATAAAAATAAAGTCTTTACTTTTTCTGTAATTGAGCTTAACTTCTCCCTCAAACTCTTAGTCTTCTTTGTAGCAGGAAAGTTAATTTCTCTGATTTAAATTAATTCAAATTAGTGTTTCTTCAATCATTTCAAGGATAAGTAAGCCCAATTCAGTTTTCTACTTTCTCTTTTCATCTCTTCTTATGGCACCAGAGGACTGTGGGTGTGTGTGTATCATGGTATTGGGAGTGAGACAACTTCTCCAATGGTATCAAATGATGCCTCTACCTGATGGTCCTTAGACATTTTCTTTTACCTCCACAGCATCCCCTGCTGCTCTGGTCTGAATAAGTGCCCTGGAATTTTTGTGTTGTGAACTTAATCCCCAATGTCATGTCAATGATATTTAGAGAGGTAATTAGGATTAAGGACCTTTGAAAGTAATTAGGTTCTGACAAGGTTATCAAGGTGGGGCCCCATGATAATGTTAATGGTTTAATAAGAGGAGGAGGACATACCTTAGCTAGCCCACTTGCTCTGATTCACCATGCACTGCCCTCTATCGTGTTATGATGCAACTAGAAGATATTCACCAAGTCCCAGCTGCCAGAACATGAGGTAAATAACCATCTACTGTTTTAATTACTCAGCCTGTGGTATTTGGTCATAACAGTAAACAACAGATTAAGACACCTGTCCGTGTCCATGAGTACACCTTGGCCTCTGACCTTTTCATGCCACTCCTTATGACAATGAACTTTTGTCCTGGCTTCTCTCAGGCATATCTACAGCCTTCACAAGAATGATGAAACTTTTCTGAGATGTAGGAGACTTAGAATTGCTGAAGCACTTATTGGGAGGGCCCAGTTTCCCTTTCTGTTCTACTCCTGCTTCAAAGTTGGCAGAATTTCTGTACTCTCAGGCTTCCTTCACTGTAGTTAGTTTTCCCATTGTTGGGATAAAATACTGAACATCTGCTATTTAAAGGACGATAGATTTATTTTGGTTCATGACTTCAGAGGGTCTGGTTCATGCATGATCAACCTGCTTTAAGGCAAAAATAACATGGTAAGAGGGCATCACTGAGGAAAGCTGCTCTACCATGGCAGCCCGAAGGGAAGAGCAGTTGCAAGAACACACCTTCCAGATCATGCCACTATTGACCCATTTCCAACAAGGTCTTGCTTCTTAACAGTGACTTCTCCATGACCTAATTGCCTTCCAAGAGCATAACAACCATGAAGCAAGACACTTCTTCTCTGATCGTCAAATCATTCTGAACTTTCTCTCATTTTCACCAAGGGTTTTGCCACTGCAAAAATGAAGGCTCTGGAGCCAGACAGCCTGAGTGTGAACACCAGCCCTGCCACTTATTTTGTGATTTTGAGCCAATCACTTGACTCTTCTGTGCCTCAGTTTCCTCATTTGCAAAATGAGATCTATTGCAAAGGCTGTTGAAAACAAAAAAAAATGGATTTAAATATGTAAGTACTTAGAGTAATGGCATGTAGTAGTGCTGCCTGGGTTAGATATGTTATTGCTATTAATCCATAAGGCAAGGTAAGAATAGGGCGTTCTTCTCCTAGAGCCATATCATCTTCTACCTCTCACCCTTCTAGTAAAGGAATTACCTGTTGCTTCGTGTTGTCTTTCCACCCTAATGTCTATTGTGTGAGCACTATGCTCTGAATCCTTCAGTCTCTTAACTTTTTGAACTCAAAATAACTTTTTTCTTCAAAAACCTGAACTTTTCCCATTTAAATAATTGACTCTGTCATTGAGGTCAGAAAGGAACTATTTAACTAGTGGAAGTTAAGTCAATAATTTGTCCCCTATACTTGTCTCTCCTCTAAGATAATGACCCTTAGCCCCACAAGCAGATATATTTTGTGAGATAGACCTATAAATTTAAAAGTTAGCATTCCTTCTTTTTTAAATATGAGAAAGTTAAGTTTTGTTGCCCTTTCTTCATTTTATTCTATTCTTTTCCACATCTTCAGAAATTTTCAGAAGAGAGAAAAAGAAAACACAGTACATAAGAAGAACTGGTATAATTCACTGAAAGGCCTTCCCAGAAAATTTCCAGAGCTTGGACCAGAGCTTAAAGAATATTGATTATGGAGCCAGGGAGATGGCTCAGTGGAATAAGTGCTTCCCTGGCAAGTGCAAGGGCCTGAGTTCAATCCCCAGTTAGGCAAAAAAAATAAATAAATAAAAGAGTATTGTTTGTCCATTTGTGTGTTTCTGGCACTTTCTCTGCTGTGTCCATTTTCTCTTTTCTTAATTTTTTCTGTAATAAGTAATGAAGATTTTACTTAGTATTAAGCAAGTGAATTGAACTTGCTTACCCAAAGGACTAGCTCTGTCTTCCATGTACAGCGCCCCACTGAGCAAGCAGCTAATGGTTTCACAGGCAACACTTCCTCTTCATTGACCTGTGAGTCTGATCAGTTATGAGAAAACTATGCAGCAGCAGCGCTAGCCACACCTGTCCCATGCTTTAAATACTTCCAGAAATCATAACAGCAGTTAAGCAGCAGCCAAATAAATAGCCCACTAAACTAGTGACTTGAGGAAACTTGTGGGGAGATGCAAAAATTACACCAAAACAAGCTGTTATCTAGCCCCTACAACAACACAAAAACAATTCACACCACAAAGACTCAGTTATCATCACTATTATAGCAAAGATAGTGATGGTTTTAATGAAAATTGAGTAAAAAATATTGTTCTGACAAGAGCTTTGTTCAGTTCTGAGCACAAATGGAATCCATGCCTTGGTAGTGGACAGTTAACTAGTTGGAGAAATATATTTAAATCATGGATTTCCCACTGAGATTTACATTTTTTTCATTCTAAGTATGTTTTGGTTACTTACCCAGACCCTCTGGCATGAAAGCACTTCCTTTGAGTGAACTCAGAGATACATCCTCTCTTCCACATAGTAGGGCAATATCTGATGAATTATGACCCTAGGCCCAGGAGGGCATTACTCATACAATCCCCAAAAGCATCAGTTTGTTTCCACAGGCTTGAAAGTCGGAGCTTAAAGTCTTCAAAAGCTTTTTTAGTAAATTGACACCTCCAGGCATTTTAAATTGACACACATTCACTTGAAATTGAAGTGGTCAAATTTTGTATAAGAAAAGGTAACACCTTTTTCTCAACAGTTCTGCTCTGCTTCAGTACATTTTTCCACTCTGATCCAAACACATGTTTTCAATGTCAGCTTTTCAGACAATAATGAATACACAGTTTCAGCTCAGTAGTTATAATAGTGTTTATTATGATATATGAGAGACAGGATCCATGAGAATGCCCCAGGCAGAGAGTTTCAAAACTTTCAAAATCATTTATATATGTAAATGGAGTTGGTTACATGTTTCTGTGTAATCATGAAACTATTGATCATTTTCATTGGCAACACTTTCATTCTTATGGTCTCATACTGATATTCCATGTATAATTAAATTTCTGCCCAATTGTTTGTTCTCAGATAATGGTAATAACCCACACTTGAGGGTCTGTTATGGTCTATTCACTGTGTTAAGTTATTTATGAGTTTATTCAATTTGTTATATAAATATAGTCACTTTGCATAAATGTCTGGAAAGTCCAGCAACATATGTGGGGTCCCAACGCTCATGAGAGATGTTGCTGGGACTAAGCCCAGGTCCATCTGATTTCTGCATTTCAACTTGAAACACCAGACCATTCCATGGCCTATATTACAGAATTTGCTTAAACATTGAGAATTTGAATTTTCTACTTTTCAGCCTTAGTTCATAACCAAATATGATTTTCACATTTAATACATGCTAAATTTTCCTCCTTAAAAAGTCTACCAGTCATAGTGGTCCAGGCCTATAATTCCAGTACTCTTGGAGGTTGAGGCAGAAAGATTACAAATTTGTCCCCAGCCTGGAAAATTTAGTGACTTTGTGAGATCTGTTCCCAAAATTTAAAAGAGCTAGGGATGTATAAAGGCCCAGCATTCAACTATCAGTACTGAAAAAGAAAAAGAAAAAGAAGCCTTTTCCTTCTTTTCTTCCTTTCCCTTTTAGGAGATCTCTTTTTCTCCTTACAGAATTCTCTGCTTCCTTTTAAGTATCTAGATTCTAGAGCTTTTTCATCACAAGATGAGGTGTTGTTGTTGTTGTTGTTTTGTATTTTAAGGAAGGGTCTACAATATGTTCAGGTTCTCACTACTAGATCAGATTCATAGTGATCTGCCTGTTTACAGCCTCCAAAGAGGCAGGATTACAGGTATGTGCCACCATGCCTAGTTTTGTTTTCTTTTTTTTTTTTTTTTTTTTTTTTTT
>NDGN011471551.1:0-10803 GCA_002564285.1 Tympanoctomys barrerae | reverse complement strand
TGCATCTTGTACAACAAATAACCACTAGGAAGATAGTATACAATGTGTTAATTATTGAAACTGTCCTTCCAGTTTGATTTGAAACTGTCTCATTGCTATTTATTTCTGAATAAAATTATGGAAAAATTAAAAAGAATTAAAATTCATCAAAATAAATTCAAGACTGTTTAAGAACTGAAATTAGAAAATTCCATGTCTGACCTCATATTGTAGGTTTGTAGCCAAATGTAGGCACATTATAAATATTTTATAAGAACTTTCAGGTTATGTTTTATATNTAAAACAAATAAAATTTGTGTTTAGACTTTTCATCCTGTGAACTTCTCATTGGGTATATGCAACTATTCCACATCCTGGGGGGAGAACCCTTGAAATATGAATCACACTTGGACCCAAGACTTTCTAATAAGAGATATTAATCTCTAATCTGATAATGTGCAACCAATCACCAGTAATCACTATCCTTCTGTTTTAGATTTCTTTCACAGAAGATGAATCTCTAGACTTTTGCCTTTGAGGTTATATATAATCTATCCAAACATAATTTAACTAAAACAACAACATAAAATTGTCATGAGGCTATATTAAAAATACTGGGAATAATCAGGAATCAAATCTTACATATACGTGAACTGCACTGAACTAGTAGTCGTTTTAAATGATAAAAATCCCTTCAGTGTTCTCACATATTAATTTATGTTTTCTTATTCCTTTGTGTAAAAGACACTTGCATCCATTTTAATAATTACTGAAAGTGTTTAGTTCATCAGGCCTCATTGCTTATTTAGTATCTAGTAAAACTGAATTACTAACATATACTCAGAATATAAGATGATCTTACCCCAAAATAATAATTTATGTCTAGGGGGCCTGCCTATTAGCCCAGGTGTTTAAGTGCCTGCTGAAACAAAGCAGTCAGGCTCAGGATTCTGTGGTTCAATCCACTCATCCTCAAGCCAAACCAGACCTGCCCTGAAGGCATCCTGAGTGGCTCTCCCACGAAAAAATAATTTATGTCTAAAAATGCTACATTGCCATTGTATAGTGACAACAGTAGAACTAAGAATAATTGGACTTTGAGTTCATTGTGTGCAGGTTTAATGTTGTTTGAATTTTTGAAAAATTACATTTTGAATTAAAATAAAAGAGTTTTTCTATCATTGCACTGTACATATCAACATTTTATTTCCATACAGGACAAACATTAACTGTCAAATTGTCAATATACTTTATATTTTAATAAACATATTTGAATTTATTAAAAAATATTATTGTATGGGCCTCAAAATGGAAGATGTGATAGATATTGCTATTATGAAATTCCCCCTAAGAATAACTGGAGAAGATAAACTGATTAAAAGATCACATCTTTAACAGCATCAGTAAGTGGTTAATGGTATGAAGAGTATAGGAGCTAAGAATATAAAAAGAGGGAAGTAACCACAAAGAAGTGGCTGATATTTTTCATTTTCATTTATGCTCATTATATATGTAAAGTGTGAGAACAAACAAGAAGTTGAGTTCTTAGGCTCTGCTGGGGCTCAGATTAGCTCCTGTTAGGTTTAGAAGAAGCATTTACCTCTAAGACATCAAATTCAGGGTAGTTTTTTCCCTTAAAATAATCTGACGAACTCTAAAAGTTTGGTTGTTGGAAGATGGGTAAACAATACACTAAAAAAGTGTTTTCTTTACTCTTACAGTAAGGAAACAAAGATTTCATTTCTTGCCAGGGAATAAAACTTTGGAACTATGACAAGCCCTGGAGAGCTATGGCATACAAACAAGTGTAGCTAAATAAATGTAGACTGAATTCAGCTTATTCCCACGTTAATAGGACCCCCCCCATATGCTCCATAAATAGGAGAGGGTTAAGCAGCTCTGGACAATGAGCTTTTCCATAACTTCTTAAAATGTCTTTATTTAAAATCTATAGTATTAAATCCAAAAGTACTAAGCCTTATAGAAAAAAGAATTATGAAGCACAAAATAGAATAAAAATAAAATAACAATGTAAGAAACATAATGAAAAATATGGTGTTAGTAGACACAATTTGAAGTTAGTAAAGACTAATAAATTCAAGAACATCGATTAATAGAAATATATAATATATATATCAAATAATAATACATATAATATATATTGAAAAAAGAATTTAATGGGAAATTTAGAATCTGTAAAGTAAAATGATGAATAGGCATTGTAAACATGAATTCACAGTGTCAGAAACTGACTTAGAAATATATTTTTTAATTTTTAAAAATCTTTTATTTATTTATTTATTTGGTGCAGGGTCTCATTATTCAGCTCGGATTGGTAGTGATCCTCCTGTCTCAGCCTCCTCAGAGCTGGGATTACAGGCATGTGCCACCACACCCAGTTTTAGTGGCTGTCTCCTTGAATAAAGGCCCGGCACGACATGTGGTACTGGGGATAAACCCGGGTTGTCGTGCAGATGCTTAGACCATTGAACTATTTTCCCAGCTCCTAGAAGTGTATTTAGTTGTATAGTAAACTCAGCAGAGGATAAGATTTGTGAACTAGAAAGTAGTTTAATAGAAAATATCTTTACTGAATTATAGAGAAAAAAATAATGGAGAATATGGAAAGAGTGTAACAGACATACAATCATTTCTAAAACTCCAACACACATATAGTTAGAGACCTGTAAGATAAGGAGAGAAAGAATAAATCAGAACAAATATTTGGAGAACTATGCAGTAACCTATACATTCAAAAAGTCAAGGAAAATAAAAACAAAGAAATCCAGACTCAGCCATAATATAGTTAAATCATTTAAGGCCTCAAACAAAATATTAATTTATTAAAAATGGCTACAGCAGAGGCCTTAGATTGAAATATCAAGCTTATGATTGGCTTCTTGACATGAACAGCGTAAGCTGAGAGAAAATGGAAATTGCTGAGACAAATGTCATCTTATTTATCATTAGCCAAAGAAAAAGTAAAATAAGTATTTATAATGAAATAACACGTTATGATGATTATTGTTGGATGACAATTTGATTATATTGAGAGCTGTCTCAAAAATTAATAAAGTCTAACTTTGGTGTGCCTGTGGGGTGTTTCAGGAGAAGATTGGCTTTTGCATCTGCTCAACTGGGTGAAGAAAGCCTTCCTTGAATGTAGGTATATACCATCCCATTAGCTGGGAAGAGCAAAGTCCTTTGTCTCTGTCTCTCTGCCTCTCTTCTCCTTCTGGCTCCCTCCACCCCTCAAGCAGGTGTATTTTCTGCTGTTGTCACCTTAGGCATCAGACCCCAAATGCTTTGTCTTTGGACTTGAACTTGCACCTTATCCATCTGGGAGGCCTTCTAAATGTTTGGTCTAGGAGTAGCAGTAGTACCATAGATCTTTCTTTCTGACTTCCAACTTCTTCGGTAGAGCCACACTACTGGCTTCTCAGGTTTACCAGCTTGTATACAGCTGTCTTGGGACTCTTCAGCCTCTGGGATTGTATAGATATAAATCCTCTTTATAAGTACACATTGTGCTGATTCTGTTTCTCTAGAGAATATATATATATATATATATATATATATATATCCCATCCACTGTGAAAGTAAATAAATGAAAATAAACTTTTAAACAGACCTTTTGATCATATATTTTTGGAGAAATGAAACTTGGACAGATTTTTGTTATTAGCAAACTTTCACAAGAACAAGTAAAGTAAACATTTTAGCCAGAAGAAAATATCCTAGATACAAACATAGAGGGTAAAAGTTAATAGGGAGATAAAAGAAGTCAATATATTCTCAGATTTCAGCATTTGTGGGGAAAGAATAAAATAAATAATTTGTTGAGGTTAATGATGAACAGTACATTCTTTAGTGTAATCACTAAAATGATAATAAAAGAATATATGGTTAAGAAATTAACAAGATAGAATGAAAAATTAAAATTATTAATTCAAAGTAACACAATGGAATAAAAATAATGTGCACAGAATAAGTAAGTCAAATAGCAAATAGACTGGTAAATACAATCTAAATACATCAGTGATTACATAATACACAAAGAATATATGTAAATTTCTAAGAAAAAACAATGCAATACAATGCACAAACTATTTGACTAGGAGCCTCACAAAAGTTACTTAAATATCAATAAATATGTGACGTTCTTGATTTCACTACTCATCATGGAAATATAAACTCTAAATTCACTGAGGTACCATTATACTTACTATAGGAATGGCCAAAATTTTACAAAGATATGCCATTTTAAGAGTTGATGTGGAAGTTGTATTCACTGCTGGTGGCAGTATAAGGAGGCAAAAACAATTTGAAGTCTATTTGGCAATTTCTGATAGTACTAAACACCCTGAATTTAATTAGCAAATAAGTATGAGCATAATTAATCAATTGCTCACCCGTATGTATGCCCAATAGAGGCATATATATATATATATTTTTCCTAAGGCCAAGCTTAATCATATTCAAAATAGCTCTGTTAAAGATTGTCTAGGTTGGGGCCGGGGAGCTGGCTCAGTGGAATAAGCTCTTGCCTGGCAAGTGCAGCGGCCTGAGTTCAATCCCCAGTTCCGCAAAAAAAAAAAAAAAAAAAAAAAAAAGATTGTCTAGGTTACTTTTCTCTTGTTGCTCAGACAAAATACGACACCCAAAATTAAGCTCAGAGTTGGTGGAGGTTTCAGTCCATAATCAGCTGGCTCTAAGGCAGAGGGCAGCAGTTCAAGGTGGCAGAAAACATCAAAACAGCAAGAACAAAAAGGAAGGAGCAGCAGCAGAGAGCTAGCCTTTTTCTTTCCCTTACATTGCATACAGGCTGTCTGTGCCAGGTTCGGTATAGCACTCACAGCCATAATCCCAGCATTGGATCATGAATTAATTGCAAACTCTGTAAGCCTGCCCCATGACTGCATGAGGCTTTGGGGGACATCTAGACACAAATAATAACAAGGCAACACACATACCAACAGAATAGATAAATGTATTGTGGTATATTCTTAGAGCCAAATAATATATAATAGAATACATGGATAAAAATTACAGCTACATGTGACAATATTCAGTGATATCAGAAATAGTTGAATGAAAGAAGCCAGTAAGGAAAGAGTTCTCTCTGTTTGATCCCATTTATGTAAAATTCAAAAACAGGTAAAAACAATCAGCTGTAAGAAGTCAGAAGCCAGGATACTTATTATACCAAATAGAGCTGAGATACGGCCACCTGGAGGCTATATAAGAGGGGGTTTTGGGGATTGATAATATCCTGTTACTTCAACTCATCTCTGGTCACAGGTGTATTTACTGAGCTGCTCTTCATAGTTCATTGCTGACTATGTTCTGGTCAGCATATTTCTGTATGAATGTTATCTCTTATTTACTTGTCAGTTATTGAGTACTGTCTTAGTTACTTTTCTCTCATCACTGAGACAAAATACCCAACATCCAAAGTTAAAAGAAGAAAAGCTTATTAAGCTAATAGTGTATAGATGTTTCAAGCCATAATTAGTGGGCTCCAAGGCATGGTGGCACATGGCCAAGAGACTACAGTTCATAGCAGTGGAAGACAACAAGAGCAGCAAGAGAACTAGAATGAAAGTTCTTTCTACCTGGGATTAGGGTGGTGCCAACCCAGTGAGTAGACTGATCTAGAAATCACCTGCCCTGCCTCTTGGCACTTGCAGTTTGAACATTGAGCTATTAATTACACACTCTAGATTCAGCCACCTCCAAATCAACCCTGTGACCCATGAGATTCTGAGGGACATCTACACACAAACCACAGCAAGCACCTACTAAATACATAAAACTTAGCTATACGATTCTCAATTATAAGTTCATTTTAATTATAAGTATGATGCCAATAGTTGCCAATTGTGAAATGTCCTGAATAAATGTACAGTGGAAAAAAATGATAACGTATAGATTGTTAGTTATGTCAATCACCATGCTATAGATTTGCCAGATTTCTCCTAACCCCAAACCAATCCTGCTTCCTAAATATTGCACCAAAATGAATTTTGTGTCTTCAGATAATTGATGGAAATAATATAAAAACTAAATGGAACAAATATTTCGTAAGAATAGTAAACTACACAATCCAAAACTGTGATTATTCAGAATTGAAACGAGTTAAATCAAATGGCCGACCATCTAGAAATATGTGATTTGCATTTGTTTGTAAGGCAGTTAAAGAAGTCAATTACAATTTAATGAAAATTTATTATGTGTCTAATATTGTAAAGAACTGTGGAAGTTATAAAGGATCTATAGTCCACATTTCTACCTTTTGAGAATCAACTAATTTACTTGGGGATACAAGAGTTAAATCTGCAAAGCAACACACAAAATGTAGCTTAAGCGATTAAATATGTCAGGTATTCCATAAGTAGATTAAAAAATGAAAAATAGAGGTAGAAAGGAGTGATTGGAAAGCATATTGGAGGTGGAACAGGAACAGGGCTTTGTAAAGATGATTGACTAGCAAAGTTTCTTGGAGATCTAATTAACACATGTTGTGTTGGACAGCTGAAGATTACCTGTTCTATAATAGTATGAATTGATATCATAAATGGCTCTGATGCCATTATGATGTATCATGTGTGAATAATTCATGCATAGACTAATGGAGCCACACAATGGAACTGCAGGGGTGTTACAAATGAGAATTTATGTGCCTTGATACAGCAGTGGGTAGAAGCTGGTGAAGTGTTTGCCCCTTGCTAGTCACTATATGTCACTCTTACCAGTATTAGTATTTGTGTGTGTGTGTGTGTGTGTGTGTGTGGTATGTGTGTACACACATGTTAAATTATTTAGGGACTCAAAATCAAGCCATACATTGAATTCACAAAGATTTTTTTTTCAGGATAATTTATACAAAAATCTTACAATGTATATTCAAAGAAAAGTTGGAACAAAGCATTACAAACATTACCAGAAGTGGAGTTTTACTCTGAGAATAATGTTCTGAACACTACTCTCTAACTTCTTTTCAGTTGGAATTTTACTTGAGATAATTTGGCTAAGTTATCTTGAAATGTCAAGGATACCTAAAAAATTTCCTGGGTGCATTTCTTTCATATAGACACTGGATTTCTTTTCTCTGAAAATTCAAAGCTTAGTGTATAAGTTTGCTTTTCCTTTATTTTGAGGGAGGAAAAAATTAGCTCATGATAATATATTCTAACTAGTATTTAGTAAATTTTCCTGTTGTATGGTTTAGTTTCATTACCGTAACAATAAAGAAACACATCGTGAAGGCTGTGCTTTGCCTATGCCAGAGCATATTGCCACCTATAGGTAAACGGAGTCTCTTGAAATAAGTAATTTACATTGTAGAACATTTTGAAGGGAACTTTTACTTCGTGCACTCACCACTATGTACCTGGAAGGAAGAGCCAATGTACAGCTTAGCGTTGTCATGTTCCTGTAAAAGCTCAGAGTGGTAGAATTAGAGGAGATGTTAAAGTTTCAATAATTCCTAAATGATGATTAAAGTACTTGTGATATCCCATAATGGAGAGTTTGCCATTCTGTACTAAAGGGAAGGAGGGTAACAAAACTTGCCTTCTAACGTCTTGATTTGCTTAGCTAGATTTTTATTTAATGAACTTAAACACTGTCGCACTGCTTCTGTTTTTGCAAAGAAGACCTTTAATTTCTATATTATGTCTACCTATGTCTTTATTTAAAATGTAATGTATTTATGAAATGATACCAAACATTAGGTTTGGTTTGGAATTCTTTACTAGGCATTATAAAACATTTGTAAGCATTGTTGATTCCCATTTAAAAATATTCTACTTTATGAAATTTAGATCTGTGGGCTATCGACCTAACTCAGAGGACCAGGTGTCATTCAAATTCCTGCCACAATCTACCTACCACAATGTGAAAACAATACAGATTTCAATAAAGTCCTTTCCATCCTCAGTTTTCTAAGAAAGCTTTTATGAAAAAGTTTAGCTGAGGTTTTCTTGAAGTTTTCCCTTTTTGTGTTTTCTTTTAAACTCATATTGAAGATATATAATTTCTATTTGAAAAGCATGTCTTCAAATATATAAAGTATTTCCCCTTGAATCTTCTCTTGACAAACAATTTTCGTTGTTGCGCTCAAATATGATTGCAAGTTGCTAAACTTTACTCTTTTAAACGTGTTTTAGTTTCAGGGGTACATCCTGATACCAGAACTAAATTAAACCATAAACACACACAGTACCTTTAACAGAAGGATTATCACTCCACATGATCTCTAGCCTGTCTTTGTTAGGTTCACTTAGTCAATTTTTAATTGCAATTTATCTTAAATTTTCAATGGAATGAGTCCTTAATTTTTCCCCCTGACTTTGGCTTAGTGATCTTATTCAGAAGTCTAGAAGATAAACTAGAAATGTAAAGTAAAAAAATCACTGTAGCTAATTCACTTGAGGAACTTCAGAAGTTTCATTAAAGATAAAAAGAAAACAAATTCTTCCCTCATAGATAGCCATCTACATGTTAAAATTAGTTCCCAGTAAAGCCAATAATAATGGTGATAGTTAACAAGTTAATTTTTCCATGGGTCTCTTTATTTTCACCAAGATCAGGGTCATAAACTAACCCCGGCTATAGGAGCACAGCCCTACACATTCATTTCCTCTTGTCTTTGCCTTTGTACTAAGTAACAGAGTTCAACAGTTGCTTCAGAGGCCACATGAACTACCTGGCAAAACATTTGCTACCTGGGCAATTTTAGAAAATATTTATTGATCCAGGAGCTATGGGACCATTGTGAGCTTTAAGGCAAAGAAACAGGTAAGAGTGAGTTGAAGAGAAGACTAACACAAAGTGAGACAACTTTTGAATGCCTAAAGTAAAAAGCAAAGAGCTAGCTTCACAAGCCTCCCAGCAAGAGGTCAGTATCGGTTTGGAGAAGAAATGAATGGTGCTGACCTAATTATTATAGATCTGACATTTGCTTGGGAACAGATTAGTTCCATATGGTAAAGTTGAAAAACTAGAAGCCACCGTGCTGCGTTGCTGCGGAGGAGGCCAGGGAGTCTTGCAGCAGTCTATGGACTGTCATTTACGATATACATGTGCCTAAGCTCTTTTTGTTCAATTCGAAAGGAAGTCTGACCTAAACATTCCTATGCTTCACAGTGTAGCATTCACCAAAGAAGTGATTTCTTTAAAGATCCAAAGGAAATCAGATTAAGATTCTGCACAGTTTAGGGCATGGAAAAGTAGTATCTGAAGTGATACCACCACTTGAAGTAAAAATGCAGTTTCTGTTTTATCAACTATGTAGAAACTGGAGGCCCAGCCAGCAGATGTAATTCATAACTCAGAAGCAGTTTAAAAAGCTCCCCTGACATTTTAATAACATGGGCATTTCTTCAATCTGGAAACAAATGAGTAAGCAAGACTCTCCCTTTCTATGAAATGCACCCAACCTCACAAAAGAAGCTTCAGAAATAAAGGAATGAAAAGAAATCAAAATATTGAAATTATGTTAAAAACTCTTTGCAGTAATTTTTAACTTATAAAATAATAAGCTAGCAGACAAATGAGAGACTTCCTCTGGTGTGGGAAGAATTGGCCCTGAGGAGCATCAGGGCCTAGCACAAGGCCTAGCAGGATTCGTCCTCCCTGCAGTTCTGGCCTGACTCTCTTACACCTCACTGCCACATAGTGCACTTGTGCTCCCCAGAATGCTTTGGAAGTGTGCATCATCCCAGTGATTCAGGCCTTGTTTCTTTAGTGCTTCTATGTGTTTCCCTTTCATCAGAGCTTGCTGTACTGCTTTTCTTGGGGCCTCAGGATGATGTCATGGATCCTATTTAAGGGACCTCAAAGAAAATGTCCATCTGTGGCACCAGATTCATGAAAACATCTCAAAACTCATTGCACAGAAAAGAAGATAACTCACTATAGAGAACACCCTTTGACTGGACAGATTGCAGATCTACAGAGTTCTGAGAGCTGTCTGCAGGCCTGAAGCAAAAGAAAAAATGAGTACTCCTAGGCGCACACACACAGCAAAATAACTTCTCATAACATGGACTGAGTAGGAAGGTTAGTCAATTCTATATTTTAAAACTCATTATGTGAGGTGTGATCAAATATACAGTGAATGTTTAAAAATTTGTTACAGCAAAAGCCTTTGCCATTAATCTCAAAATGCTCTACCTCACTCTTTTCACTTTCTAAAGCATCTCTGCAAGTCTTCTATTATGTGATCAAAAATATAGTGAATATACTGCCAAGTACCATCCAATGGAAGTGCAGGTTACCAGAAACATTATGATATGTTCTCATCCACCTATTCATTCGACCTGATGGCATGAAATTTCTGGCTATTCTACATGTCAAAGTGACTGAAACATAAACCTTATGAATTGACTCAGGAGATAGAAAGAAGTGGAGATTTAGCACAGCAGCATAGCACCTGTTGGCAAGCGTGAGGTCCTGAGTTCAATTCCCAGTACCCAAAAAAGTTGTAAGTTGTAGAAAAAGATGGTAACAGGAGACAGAGACAGACACACCATGCTGAAGACAAAATGTCTCACTTCACCCACGCCAGTGGCCTAGATTTTGTCTAAAGTGGATGATACTTCTGAATCATGAGGGCAGTTTGGGGTCTCCTTCAGTAGTTGCAACTCATTTTAAAATGTAGGGGTACTTAAATAATTAATCAGGAATTCTAGCTGAAATTCAATATAAGCTACATCCCATTATATAATATTATTAATCGCCATGTCAACTCTCGGGTTTTTTTCCATAAATTTATTGAGAAACAAATAGCAATGAGATAGTTTCAAACCAAACTGGTAG
>NDGN011471541.1:0-27651 GCA_002564285.1 Tympanoctomys barrerae | reverse complement strand
GGTAGTCAAATACCTCATTTTGTTTTGTTATTCTGAAATTTTCTTTTAAAACTTATTTCTTTTACTGAGTTCATTAGATTGCAGATGCCACTGCTTAAAATAACACATATTTCTTGTTATTATTATTCTTTCCATTAATAAGAATTTGCAGATATTTAAAGTTTTAAAATATCCATTATTAATTTCTGCCCGGTTCAAATCCATGAATGTTTCTTTTTATTTAGTGAAATGCTGCTTATTTGGAGTAGCTTGGCATAATGAACAGTTTAGTTGGTAGAATGTGGTGTCAGAAGATATACTTAAATGCGAGCTCTACCTTTTGGTACCTTCAGAAATGTGAGCAGAGTCTTTCTCTACAGTTAGTACCACTGTAAAGAGATCAAATGAACGGTGTACATTAATCAATTAGTTAATCCTAGGCAGGGACAAATTAATACATGTTATATATGACTATAGCTAAAGTTTTGTTTTGTTTTAAATGTGCATTTGGAGGGTTCTTTAAGTATCTCTGGATTACTAGAGCACCATTTTTTGGAAGGGAGACCATTTAGGATGTAGAATCATATCTTAAGAATTAAAACATATAACCTATTAGTTTTGAAATCTGTTTTGAGGAAAATGAGAAGTACTGAACTGAGAAAGAAATCCTTCCCATCTAGGATCTATCCATCTCGTTTGAATCAGGGTCTTGTTAACTGGCTGCGAGAATGTATATGACATACATTTTGGTCTTTCCTTGATTTCACGTGTCTGCTTGAAATCTGGGTTAATTTCCAGTGTTCTTAGCTGCGCTGATATAAAGTGGCTTTTGTAGTAGCACCTGTATGCGTCCTGCTTGGAAATGGGACTCTCATAGCAGTTTTGAACAAAAATACACGGGATACCTGAATTTTCTTCTAGTTTCTCCTTCTGAGGTTTTATCAAGTGTTCTAGAGACCCGCTCTGTTGTGTTTTACAAATCTCTTTGACCAATGAGCATTCCTTCAGCTGTGTTCACTGTCACAGGACGGATTCTAATTCATGAGAGGGCCTGGGGGTGGAAAACTAAAACTGGGCTCCTCAGGAAGTTTTCAGTGAATGTACAAGTCCTCCTTGCATTACATTTAGGCATAAAGCAGAGGTCATAAATTAGAGGTTCATAGGCAGATGTAGCCTGCAGATGTTTTCTATTGGAATCATGTTGTTGTAATATAATCTTAGTTATTTGCTCATATTTTCAAACTAAGGAATTATAAAAATATGGTCTTCTGTTTTCCTTGAAAAATCCATGACCACACTGGACCAATGTGCTTGTAGCTGTGCAGTGAGTGGAGACGGCTTATAATTTGTGTAATGGCTGATAAGCAGATGAAGAGCCTATTTCTATCCCTTTAGGCTGTGTCCCTTAGCAAGTTACTTAGCTTTCCTGGGCCTCCATTTCCTGGGTGTGAAATGAGGCTGAGAACTGTACATCCTCATTCAAGTTGTAGTGGGGAAGAGGTAATGTCTGTCGACTGCACAGAAGCATAGCTGGCCTGTAACAATTAGTGTATGTGACCCTCCTCTGTGCTTGGAGCTACTGGCTTCCTCCTTTGACCTTGAGCACATCAGTCTCACTTTCTCAAATACCTTATAACTTGCCGGCCAAGTGTTTGAATTTTTAACTATGAACCAATATTATATTTTCCTAAATAAAATGGTAGACATAGACTGGCCAGACTCCATAAACTATAAAAAATTAATAATTCAAAAGTTAGTAAAAGAAAAAGGAAAAAGTCAAAATTCTGCAAATTTTTTTCAATTTTTCTTTATATTTTAAAGAGAATAAAAAATAGTAAATAAAACATTAGCAGGGCTGGCGAGATAGCTCAGTGGCCTAAGCACATGCTTAGGCAAACTTAGGCAGGAGCAGGGGACTGTGGTACAATCCACAGCACCACATACCGAAGAATTTCACTAAACAAAATGGTAGGAATTCGACAATGGTTCTTATATTTCATATTGTTGTCTTCTAATTACTTCTTCAGATTAACAGAATATGCATGCAAAATTGGTGAAAAAAGTAAAAAAGAAAAATTTAAGCAGTAGAAAAAAAAAAAAAGCTAGTAGATGGGACCAGAGAGATGGCTCAGTAGAATAAGTGCTTCCCTGGCAAGCACAAGGGCCTGAGTTCAATCCCTGGTTCTGAAAAAAAAAAAAAGCCAGTAGAAAACAGAAATACAATTATATTTTTCTCTTCCTTCTTTCTTTCTCATCTTCTTTGCCTCATTCCCATTATTCTTTCTGTTTGAAAAGTTCCTTTCCCTTTCACAGTATCTATTATACAGTATAAGGAGCAGTATTAACATTTTGTGAATCAGACACAAGATTTTATAATTAGTTTTTCTGCAAAGACAACACCTTTAAAAATATGAGACTATAATATTTCCATAAATAAAAGTAGCTTATGACTGAAGAAACTAGCTTTTGTTTACCATTTTACTATTTCAAAATTTAGTTTTGTAGGGCTCAGAGCAGAAAAAGTATCTTTGTCCATTTTTGAAAACTTGGAACACAGTGGAAAAGTATGCAAAATTGATTTTGTGAAAAGATTTCCATCACTTGAATTAAAAACCATCATAAATGGTTAAGATAAATAACAAAACTAATTTTGCCCAGAATTTTTCATTCACAGATTTCTTTTCACCACAAGCGATATGATAAACAAAACTAGGGTAGGAGTCTGCTGTCCTGGGTTCAAGTTCTTACAATGTTATTATTTTGCTGAACATGCTCCTAAATCTTCTTTACAGTAGATTTTTACAGTCTTCCCAGAAGAGATTTCTGATCTGTCCAGAATAATGAATGGGGTCACTTTTTTTTTTCAATCTAACCACTAGAAAGCACAGCTTTTTACTGAGAGCACTAGTTTGGGAAACACATTGAAATCCCACATCAATTTCTGTTAGCTTGTGTTCATAGATAAAATATACAGATAAGACTGTGGAGAAGGGAGTTTATGGTCTATTTTCTCTCAGATCCCACCAACTCTGATTTAAAATAAAAATTCCTGGATTATGTTATATATGAATGGTGGGAGCATCAATTAAATGAATTAAGGGAAAATATATGTCTTAATGAAATGCACAAAGCTAGTATATATATGCATATATTCCATATATACATATATTATGTATATATACATATATATACACTAGCTTTGTGCATTTCATTAATAAATGCATATATATTTCAATAAAATCAAATAACTGAACTGATAGTAGAAGCCTGGATCTTAGCCAAAAACCAAGAAGTGATAAGAATTTAAACTTTTGCGATTTTTAAAAATCTTTAATTATGCATTTATTTGATACAGGGTCATGCTACACAGCTTGGACTCATAGTGATCCTCCTGTTTCAGCCTCCCCAGAGCTGGGATTACAGGCATGCACCACCATGCCTGGTTTCAGTAACCTGCTCAGCATGAGGTACCAGGGATCAAGCCAGGGTCTTTGCACTTAACCAGGCAGGTGCCTAGACCATCAAACTATCATCCTACATTTTTCATTTTTTAACCTTTCTTCAAGTTTTCTGACATCTTCTTAGTTCTTTTAAATTGTTAATGTGTTTATTTAAGTCTATGGCATCTGAAAAATCTAACAGGCTAATTAAATTAGAAAACCTCCCTTCTCAACAGTCTTATTTGCATATTTTATCTATGAACACACAACCTAATAGAAATTGATGCTGGATTTCAATGTGTTTCCCAAACTAGTGCTCTCAGTAAAAAGCTGTGCTTTCTAGTGGTTAGACGAAAAAAAAAAGTCATCCCATTCATTATTCTGGACAGATCAGAAATCTCTTCTGGGAAGCCTGTAAAAATCTACTGCAAAGAATAAAGCTGTAATACACTGTCAGCAACAATTTGCCTTGGCAGGGGATGGACAGTATGATCTAACAGTCCCTTTTATTTCTAATTTCTATGATTCCATTTTTTTCTCAATCCTTATATAGTTCTTTTAACCCAATTCTGGTACATACTGAGCCAGAATCTCCCAGTGTTTGAGCTGCTCTCCAGGGTGATAAGGTGCATTGGAAAATGCATGAACACTTGATTCTGGAAGTTAACTCTTGGGTGTGACTTATGTATTCTAAACCAAATCTCTGTATCTACATGTACAGTGAGAAATTTGCATGGATTGTTACAGTTTCCCCTGCACACAGTGAATCAAAATTAGTGAAGACTTTAAATTGTGGCTCAGGGCCAATGAGGTAGCTCGGTGGCCTAAGCACCTGTGTAGGCAAGCAAAAGCACTAGGATTTGATCCCCAGCACCACATGATGCACCAGTCCTCCTCCTGGCACTCCAAGCTGGCCATTGAGACTAGGTGTGGTGGCATATGCCTTTAATCCTAGCACTAGGGAGGCTGAAAACAGGAGGATCGCTGTGAGTCCAAGCTGTGGAGTGAGACCCTGTACCAAATACATTCAAAAGAAATAAATAAAATAAAATATGGCTCAATTGCCTTTCATGTTTTTAGCTCTCAATAGACATCAATCCCAGGCATTCTTTTTTCCCAAATCCTGCTACTGGAGAATCTCCCTACTCTGCTATTCTTGCTCAAAAACTCTTCAGGTCTTTCAGTACATACAGGGCAAAGTTTAAGCTCAATTAGGATGACCTTGCTCACTTCCATTCTTACATCCTTAGGAAGACGTTATACACCGAGCACCTACTTGCCACAGGCATAATTCTACAGAAAGAAAAAATGGGGGAATACATAGTCCTTAATGTGCATTGCTTTTGTGGCTCACTTCTACCAGAGACTGAATCAACCAACATGATAACAAAATATAGAATGACTCCATAGTCATGTGGCTAAAGGAGAGAAAGAATAAAATGAGGGCAGGAAATATATTGAATAAAATTCAATGTGAACTAAGGTAACCGAGGAAGATAGTGTCCCCTTATGCTGTTTATCGCATTACACTATTTCGATTTCACCTAATGTGTTAGACAGCAGCCCTTCCCTGAGTATTTTGAAGTAAGGTAATGGTTAATCATCGGTAGTTAATTAAATGTTGGGTATTATCTATACAATGTATATTTTGGAGGCTTAAATATTTTTCTAAGCAAAAATAAAATTGAGGGCTCTTATTCATAGATGTTGGATTCCTAGGGGGGAAAATCACACAAATACAAGTTGTACAAGAACAGAGCTGCCATATCTTTTGCTTACAACAAAATTCTAAGGTCAGGGAAGTAAGTCACAGTAGGGTGCTGTAATTCTTTGAATGTATCAATTAAGCATCAAGGGAAATCTACATGTACAGGCAAAAGATGAGACAGAACTTCCCCTCTCTGAAGATAGAATTGCTGCTACTTCGCAGAATTTGAATGTGATTTTTCTTAATTTTTGCATCTGATAAGGTAAAAATTATTTTATTTCTGAGAAATGAGACAATCATGTCTATAAAATCTTGTAATATATGTAACATATGCTTCCTTTCGGAAATGCTGGAAGATGATCGATTTCTCAGCTTAAATTAAAAAAATAACAAAAATTCACAGGCTCTTATTGACAATTAAAATAACATCCTTCTACCTAATTACTTGGAATGCAAAACTCCCAGTGAAAGAGAGCGGGGTCAGAAATTAATACTTTTAGTGGTCATTACTGCTGTTTTTAAAAATTAGTATCAATGAATTTAGATAGTTTCCTCTAGGGGCAATTTTCCATGTGATGATGATAAGAGGAAATAGGAAGGAGAAAACAGAGTATTGAGACAAAGTGGAGAGTGGAAAGAAAACCTTTATGTACATTTCAGTTTCTCCTAGTGATTTATATTCAAATCAACCTACTGGCAAAAATTTATCATGCAATGGAAATAGCCCCTCGCATCTTATGAAAAAATTTCTGTGTTGTATTCTTAACAACAGCTAATAAATTCTATAATAATATGCTTGGTAAACCTTTTGGTTAAAATAATAATTTTAATTAAGAAGACCTGGGTCCAAGAGTTGGCTCCACCCCTTTGTACCTCTCCATGCCTGGGCCTGTTAACAGACTCCTGGAAAAATAATTCTGTTACGTACTCAAAATCGGAGAAGTAAAAAGTGGTAAAGAACAGAGCAGTGGAAACTACTTATACAATGTTGGTTGTGGGCCAAGCACCACAACATCTTTCTCATATGGAGGAAATACAATTGATGAGCATTAAGTTATAATATATTTGTTTACTATCTACATATGTCTACTCGAACATCCTTCTTTTATGATAATTTAAAAAGTATGGGTACTTCAGTCTTCACAGGTTGTTTTTCCCTTCTCTGTTTAACTGCGTTCTCTGCAATTCGAAGATTGGACTCCTAACTCTCATGAGAATGGTAGGCATGCAAAGCTGAAGCCTCTGGGAGGGGATTAGATCATTCTTTTTTATCTTCAACGTATATACTGAGATGACCATATATAGACATTGAAGATTGATCAAACAATATAAACACTAAGTGTTCCTTTCAATGAACTAATAGAAGTTAGTAGTACAATTGTCTTAGCTATGTTTTCCTCCTTTCTTCTTTTGCCTTCATTCTTTCTCCTTTCCTTCATCTTGGTTTCTTTTTTTTTTTTTTTTTCTTTTTCTTTTTGCAGAACCGGGGATTGAACTCAGGCCCTTGCGCTTGCCAGGCAAACACTTATTCTACTGAGCCATCTCCCTGGCCCCTATTCTTTCTTTTCAGTAGCTTCTTTCCCTTTAACAATATCTATTGTACCTTTTGTGTCTTACTTACTCTTTATTTCTTATACAGAGAGGCAATATGAAATTTACACTGAGACTGTAACCTGATAGAAGGTTCCCTTGCCCTTTACCAAATGGGGACACCTCAGGACATTTGTCAGAAATCAGTTCTTCACCAGACAACCCGCAGACAGTGGCAAAGCACCCAGCGTGGATGCTTGTTGTGATATTCAGAACAGACTAAGACAGCTCTGGGTGTGTAGTATCTCTAGTCTCCTGGTACTTTGAAGAATTGGATTTATGTAATGTGGTTCTGAACTACCAGATATATTTACAGAATTATTTTGATTGTAGGGAAGATAATTTTTCAAACACTACAATACAATAAAACTACTTGGCTAAAATATTCAAATATTTATAGTTGTTTCAGTTTTTAAACTAAAAACTATATTTTTGCATATAGCAGCTTGTATAACAAAGAAAAAATGTATGTTTTATGGGTATGATAGCTGGCTGGTATTGAAGTTTCTATTTTGAATTTGTAACAAAAACCATATACACTCCATAGCTTATTGTCTCAATTAGCATATCTTTACTATTTTAGGAAACTCTCATCCAAAGGCAGAACACTATAAATGACTTTATTTTTATTTTGGGAATTTCACAAAAGTAGAGAGCTAATTATACTAGTTAACTTATCATGGATTTACATGACAGACTTTGATAGCTTTTTCTTGGCGGTACCAAACTCAAACCATTAGGTCATAAATATATATATGATATATGATATATATATATGATATATATATCTATATCATATATATATATGTTAAAAATAGTCTGAACTTGCTATCCAGTTCAGACTGGCTTTGAGCTCATTTTGTAGACCATGACAGTCTCAAACTACAAGGATCCTCCTGTCTCAGCCTCCCGAGTGCTGGGATCATACACATGAGCCACTGTGCAAGGGCTAATTTGGTCAATCTTAATCAAACGCATGTTCAAATTCTTCTAAAATTTAGTGATCATTCTGCGTTCCCTACATTTTCTACAATGATATTAACATTCTGCTGATAAAGTAATTACTTATTGCAATAAGCATTCAACACAGAGTTGCTTTATCAACAGGTAGCTTATGAGGTATATTCAGCGAGCTGGCATTTCACAAACTAAGAGCTAGGAAAGATTAGCAGCATTAGCTTACTTTGAAAAGTTATAATAAGTTCAAATATCTTTTAAAATGAATTATGAGAATGAGACATTAAATTATTATCTACATGAGGCGGGGCTTTTTTGTGGTGCCAGGGACTGAACTCAGGACCTTGCACTTGTCCGGCAAGCACTTAAGGCACTGAGCTAGCTCCCCAGCCCAGGGGTTTTTAACATATGTCTCACATTTCCCCTGAGGAACCAATGTCCATCTTCTTAAGGTAAATAAGTAGTTGACAAACTCAGCCTTTGTACAGCAAAATTAACTAAACCATTCTGAAACCACATGATTTGCTGTAGTATTTGCTTAATTCCATTATATCTGAAACAGAATTGGCATGCATTTTTCATGCTATGTACATTGTATGAGATGTTTTCCCCCACGAGAATTGAAACCTAACAAGTTTTGACGAAAACAGACTGTTTTTCTAATTTCTTGTACAAGTTTAACTCATCTCACCTGAAATGAATGTTACCCATATGATAGTGAATAGACTTTCATTATCTATCTATCAATCATTCACTTTTAAAAAGAATCCTTCTTGTGTGTATTTGAAAGTGATATACTAAAAAATGGAAATTACGCTTTCAGATAAAAGCAGTTCTAAAAATATATTAAGTGTAAGATTAAATTTAGATAATGTAACAGTGCGTTTCACTAAATAGGGAGAGGATTTGAAGGTGAAGGACAGCAAAAGAAGGTTACAGACATACCAAGTTTATGTTTGATGAGGTATGAGGTATATTCTCTCTATACACTGAGGTATTAAGAACCGTAATTGAAAATACGATATAGAGACTAGGACCACATGACACGCTTAACCTAGATGTAATGTCAGACATCTAATAGCAAGTCTCAGTGGTGTCTAAGAAATGATATAAACTGATTTTTAAGCCATATGAACTGTTTCTTACTTCTGAGGCTACTATATACTAGCAAAATCTCTCATCTTCCTTCTACTCTCCAGGAAGGCCTATGGATAGATCACATTAAACAGAACCAGAATTCTCAATACTTTGAATTCTCATCCAATCTTAATTTGAGGATTGGTCAGACAGAAGAGTAAGAGTCTAAAGGAGAGAAGGTCACCTGGAAGCCCACATAAGTATCATAAATACTGGCAATAAATCCTAAGTAGATATTAGCAGAAAAAGTAGTTTGAAGTCAACAAGCAGCTGGCCCCTGACTTTAGGGCTAATAGCAGGATTACCCTGAAAACAGACCACAGTTGCTTTTGGTAAAGATTTTCAACTGGGTACACAGAGGAGGAGCTCTAGTTTCCAGTAATTCCACAAAAACAAAGATATAAAGAAAGTTACTTCAATCATCTAAATAGCGTGTCAAGCCAAAATATTTGTCTAGACCCCAAATCACTAACTTCATTAGCTGCCTGATAGAGGTCAAAAAGAAAATCAAAACAATTATTGAAACAACAGAAAAAAAACTAAACTTATTTTTCTCATCTCTCCCTAGTGCTTTAAGTCATTACTGTGGGGCTAAATTATGAATTCTACTAAGATTTAACTATTTGAAGCCATTAAAATGTTTACTTACTGATGCAAAGGTGTACAATTTTAAAGTTTATCCTTTGCTACGGAACCGTTATTGGCACCTAAGAAAATACATGCTTGCCATGTCTGGGCTGCCATGCCACCTACGGTATCAGTGCCTAAACAGAACATTCAGCAGTGTCGCCTGTATGAGTTTATATGACTGCAGAGACTAAAACTACATCCTCCCCATGAGGGTGTCTGCGTAGGCTGCGGTTGGGTTGACGATTGCAAATGCTTTTTCTTTGGGACTGGTTCCAGGACATTAACACTGGAGCCCACTGAAAGCTTAGCAAGATTGCTTCATGCCAGAACATAACCATATTTGGAGAATTATTTTTAAATCTGGAAATATTTTTATTTACTCAATGTTTAATTATTTAAAAATCTGTATCTATGTCCATGTGTTTTTATGAGGTTCCCCACTTTGGAAGAATAAATTGTGAATGTCAGAATCTCATGGAATTCCCATTTTTAGCTGAAATTCTACTGCTTGCTGAATAAAGATAAAATATTGACTAAATATAGTGTACTTCCGAACTGTCTCAGGTGGAGTTGTCTTTTATTGATTGTAACACCTAGATGCAATAAATGGTGTTGCATGAAGACAAACTATTTATTTACCACTCAGAACATGCTTGTTGGGAGGGCTCCATATGTGTACTAAATCTGATATTCCTTTAAATATCTGAAATTCACAGGTTGGAAACAAGACTTTGAAAACAGTAATGAACACCAAAAATCAGACACCTGGGTTTCAAGCCTCACTACTGTGAGACATACGTGTGTGCAGAAGTGTGCATCACCTTGGACAAGTCACTTAACTATCAAATTTAGCTTGCTAAGTTCTGGTACTGCTTTAGGACTAATTTAGTAATATAAATTAAACAAAGAATGAGCACATTGTTTGGCATATTATAGATACTGTACATTTCTTCATTCTTATCCTATGTCTTTAAATGTTGGAAATTTTGAGATTCCCATACATATATGGAATCCTGAATTGACCAGAAATATAAATCAGAGCACACCAATTTACTCCACAGAAAGACTCACAGCAGGGTTATTTTGCCTAGAAACCCACTAGTATGTTCACACATATATTGCCCATTCTGCAAATTTCTCCCATTTACTTTAATATCTATCCTTTGAGCAGGTGTGAGTGTCTCTAGAGGACCAAGGTAAGAGATGTTTTGGATCTGGAGGGTGCCCCTCATCGAAAGCATGATTTCATACCTATGGCTGGTTATTAGAGACCTGGAAAGTAACCGGTGTTGTAAACAAAGGGATCAATACTATAATAGTGGGTTGGGGTCATTGCAACACAAGATTTTTTTGTTAGTTCACAAGGTGAATGTCTATTGAAAATATTCAGATGTGTAGTTGTATATGACTCTCCTACTAGAGTTAATTACTGCTACATCCCTCTCCTCAAGGTGGTGGGAGAGATTTTTCAAGCAGCACCTTGTAGCTCAGGGGCAGGCAGCAGAGGCACTGATGTCGGAGCTGTGCAGCCTCCTCAGGAAGAATACTGTTGCTGCTGAGATTGTCCAAGCAATTTTAAATACTAGAGGTGTTTTGTTTTTCCCTGTCCAGAGGTTGAAGCCCAAGTCTTTACAATGAGCTCATACAATTTTTTTCTTTTTTTTTCTTTTGAGAAGGATAACAATAAGTCACTAAATTGCCCAGACTAGGCTTGAACTTGTGATTCTTCTGCCTTAGCCTCCCAAAAGTATTTGGATTACAAGTGTGTGCCAAACATAGCTGCAAATGTATATATTTCTCTTTTCTTCCTAAGCACTTCATCTCTCTGTGTCTCTATCTCTGTCTCTATCTCTGTCTCTGTCTGTCTCGTCCTCTCTCTTTCTCTCTCTCGCTCTCATTCTCGATCTCTTCCAAAACACTATGGTTTTGTCTTATCTATCAAAGAAATGTAAATCTTCTGTAATGAATAGTTCATGACTATGGTCCCATGAATCTGCTTTTAATACCTTAACTTGTATAATAGCATAAAACTAAAAACAATCCAGAAAATAATTCCTAAACAAATTTTGTGCTTTTTACCTAACAGGACAGTAAGCAACAATGTATGAGAATTGAGAAGAAGTAACTTTATAGCCTTTACTTTGACTTATCTACAGCTTTGTGTACGGCTTCTTTGGGAGCTGTCCTTTGTTTCCCTTCCAGTGCTTCAGAATTGCACACTTGGTCATTACAAGATCTGCCACATATCACGCCCAGCAATGTGCTGTGTTGTGTTTAGATATTTAAATTTTACAGAAACTTCTAGATGTAAATACTGCTGTCATTCCCATTTTACATGCGAGGAATTGGGTCCACATAGCAATGTGTTAGTCAGTATTCAAGCCCAGATCTGTGCCTGTATTTTTGAACTTCAATACTTTTGAAGTTTTCTAATGTTTTGGGATAGTATGATGAAGTTTAGTTTCTATAATATTTGTCTGAGAACAATTTAGAAAAAATTGAATCTTTCTGTATGTGGGAGGACATGCCTATAACACCTGCATGCAGAAGGCTGAGGCATGAGGATTGACAGCCTAGGAAACAATGTGTTCAAGGCCTGCCTGAAGTGCAACACAGCCCTTGTCTTAACAAAAATAAAAATAGAAAAGAAAACCCGGAGTTCTGTGTCGATATATAAAAGCATGTTGCATTGAGTTGGGCAATATATGTTCCTTTAATTTTCTCAGTTCAGCAATAACAAAATTGCATGACTTCAAGTAGAATGGCAAGTTTTAGAAACAGGTGAGACAAACTATACTACACATCCTTACATAAGGCTGAATTTCAGGAAGAAATGTAGTAGTTGGTATTTGAACAATAAGCACTTAAAATAAGATAGGTAGCAAGGTTTTTCTGAAGCAAAAGTTAATATTTTCCACCTGAATAAAAAATTATTAAGTGATTTTGTTAATTTATTAATGTAAGGAACAAGCTGCCCATGTCTTTGATCTTTTATGCTCTATTCCATCCCAGAAAGTAACGAAAATGCTAACACTACCCTCACAATCATGTCACCAGCAGGGGTCCATGCATTACAAACGAACGTTCTGTCTGCTTTTTTCTTCTTCTAAATTGAACCCAGGAGAGCAGAGCTGGGTCTTTGATTCTAGGGAACTGCTGTTTGCAGAAAAATGAGGTGAGGGTTTCAATTTGACAATTTCTAGATTGACAATTTCATTCCATGGTTCCTCCTGTTTCTGGACTCTGGTTTTAATTATCACTTAGAGTAAACATACTAGATATATACTTATCAACTCTTCATTTCCCCTGTGGACCACACTGTGGGTTACAAAATACAATTTCCATTTTGGCTGGTGATGGCCTAAATAAGGTACAAACAAAACAACAAGGAAGGGCTTCTTAATTTAGCAGGGTGAGATGTTCATATAACAGTGGCCCAAGGGGTTAGATTAGAGGAGAAAGAGAAGTAGATTCTCTACCTTACTGGAGTTGAATAATTTCTAAAAGATTTAGCACAAAAAAACTGGGCCATCACACACTAGGAACAGCTAGAAAAATGTAACATTAATGTAATTTTTTTCATAGTCCTTAATAGTGGAATTCATGGAATACTTGCAGTTATAACATATGATATTTTAGGCACAACTATCACAGGAGCAAAATTGTTAAAGGGATACTAAAGATATGAGCATCATGGTAAGGTTATATTAAGATATTTTGGGCTACAAAATATATGACATATATATCACATGTCATTTTATTGAATTCTAATGCTGGTGTCAAACTCTGTTGAATAAACTGCAGACTCTGATAAAATAACCTGATACATACGCATATAATAATTTGAATAACTGATTTCTATATTTGTAAATTAATTTTTTCACTAATGAACTATCACTCATCACATATGCAATATTAGAGGCAAGTCATCATCACCACTGTTTCATCTGCAAAATCTAATCAATGATTATTATCAGCTAAGTCTTCGGGATCCAGACAGTTGGCACAAGGGTCAAATTTCATCACATTAATGGGACAGTAAGTCTCACATCTATTAGAATATAAGACTATCATTCAAAATAATGGAAGAACATGATGCTTTGGGAAAATCAGAGTATCAGAAGAGAGAAGTTTGAGGTCCACGCAGGTGTTTATGTTCTTTGTTCTCTATTATGCAAGCTAAAAGTTTAATTTTTAAATATAAATGGTTTAAATTTAAGATTTTTGCTGTTCATTTATCTTCCCAATGAAACATAATCAATTTGTGCTATTTTAAAGAGAGCTTAATAGTGTGGAGGGTACCACTGCTAGGTGGAGAAAAAACAGTTTTTCTATAATGTATTGTTGATAATTCAAATCAGTACCTGCAATGACTCTAAAAGAAATGAATGTGTAATCTCAATTTTACATAGGGCTTTTATATGTCAACGAACAAAATAAAATTATTTTATATCTATTATACCCCAATCATTATAGACACATTTAATATAAATGTTTGTAATAAATATCAATTAACTTTGATAACATATTAAGAGCAATGCAAAATATTAATTTGTAATGTATGCAATATCGTATGACCTCCAACCTGAACAAAAATTAGTAATTTAGGTTTATGATAATAAGTACAATTTAACAAATTAAATGAAGTTGCCATGTTGCATATATTTTTACTCTTTTCTACAATTAAAAATTATGCATTTAAATTGCATTTTATGTGTCACCATTGAAAAAGAACCTTAATCAATGAAATAATTTTCTTATATAAATTTATTTATAGAGCTGAATTCCTTTGGCCTTTTCATAATCTAGCTTGGTCACTGAAGCATTTCTTATTTTCATTCATGCAGATATTTAGTATAACTCTAGTATTCCTCTACTATTAATCAGATCAATGAGATCGATAGTTTCATGCAGAGTATATATTTTAATGATGAAATGCATAATAAATAAACACACAGGATATATGTTACAAGATTCCAAATAGTAATAAAAATATACCGAGAAAAACTACGTAAAGGGGGTGGAAAGTTCTGAGATGGCCAGGGACATTAGTGAAAGCAGTTTCTTCTTAGAGAGCAGTTAGGGAGATCTCAATGATAAAGATCCATCTGAGTAAGGAAGGAAGAGCGGATTCCTGCAGGAATGAAATTTCATTATCCTAGACTTTATTTTGAATTTTTTTCCTCATGTAAAATCACTCCTTATCCTACAGTGAACACAATATCCATTTGTGACTAAAATTTCCAAAGTGGCTTTCTGTTGGTTAAAATGCCTTCTTGGTATATCATCTGAAAAGAGAGTTAAATGATCACAACATTTTTCTTTAATGGAAATCTTCTAAATGCTTATTTTGTGTAAGATTCTCTTAGATGCTTGCCATTTTGTTTGCCCAAGAAATTAAACTTGTTTACAAGCATTTTACTTTTCCTTTGGGAGTTGATCATTCCCATTACAAAATGTGACTGAGACCTGGTCAGTTAACCTGGCCTATTTCCCTGGATGTAGAGAGTGACTCTGGCGACACTTAGGATGCCAGACAGGTCCATCCGAATCACTGTCAGCCCTCATATTTCTTGTGGAACTATTGAAAACGGGCACATTATTGACTTTATTTTTTGCAGGATAGAAATCTAGGAGGGGAGGTTGAAGTTTTGAATGTTCTACTTGTCAATATATGAAAAGAGAGGTTCTAAACAAATGCTAAGCAAGAAGAAAACAGATCCAAGAAAGAGAACTCTGCTGGCAAGATTCTTGCAGTAGTTCAATTTAATTATAAGGAAGCCCTTATGTACGGGCTTCTTTTTTTATGAAATTTAACAAATCACTCTATTTGTTTAAGCTATCAGTAAAATGTATCTTACACTTGCAAGTAACAAACTCATGACTATGACAAAGAACCTATTGGCTCAATTCTATCTGCTCTACTGGGTTTTTAAAAAGCAAGCACATGACAGGAAAAATGACTCGTCCACTGATATGTGACCAGTGAGCACTTAAGCGTTTTTAAGTGATTATTGTCATCTGCTTACCTCTGCATAGTTTAAAACAATTATGATTTTAGCTTAGTAAATTGTTTTACATGCATTTACATTTATAATAAACTTATCTAGTGTCTGCAATATGTAAAGATGAAACAAATCAATGTTTGCATTCTGAATGCACAAGCCCTCAATCTTATGTAACTTATAAGTCTGTGAAATGTACAGTTATAATAAGGAAAATACTATATAAAGAGTCCTGTGACTACAGGCATGCATTGCCATGTACAGCTTCTCCATTAGATATTCAATATATTAAAATCATAAATTTTATCATATTTTCCAAGCTTCATCTTTAATACTCCTACAATTCTTATATTTATTGCAGTATTTATGCATTTTGGGGGTCCCATTAATCTGCAAATGTCATTTTTGAGCAACTACTGAACTGTGGATAATTTTTACCATTATTACTCTCATCGATTAATAACTTTATTCACAGGCCCGGGATGAACCTCAGCCGTGCAGCACCTGCCTGGCAAGATTGAGGTCCTGAGCTTGATTCGTGGTGCCAAAATAAGTAAATCAAACAAAAAAAAACAAATTCTGTTGACTATCTCATGATTGTTCAATTGCATCTGGAAGAATTTTGAATTGTCCTAAGCAATATTTTGTAATTTTTCAGTAACATTTCCCCCAAGAAAAGTTCTTAACATAAAAATAAAGAAAGCTGTACCTAAGCAATGCACTGAACGAGAATACCTATTTGTATGATCTCTTCCTACCCAAGTCTGTTCTCTCTGTAATGACATGACGTCAGCACTAATGGTGCCCTCCAATCACAGCAGGATCCCGAGGCTGAGCCAACATTCCCACTGCAGAACTATTTCCAACACTTCCCTGACCCGAGGGGTTTGCCTCTCCTTAAAGCACCTGCTGGAAATCCCAGCTCCTCTTTCTGCCTTGAGAACTAGACCTAATCCAGTGATGAGGCTAAAAGTAAGAAATACAACAATTGCAAAAAATGCAAAAATCCATCTTTTCCTCCATGAAGCGGTAGGTATTGCTGAAATAAATGGAGCACCGGCGCTTGGGCTCAGGTATATAAAGCAACATCGTCTATCTTTCATGAAGCAGCTGTATTATAGAACTGCCCAACGCTACACTTGTGATGTCTCATGCATTTTTCATTCTCATTAAAATGTTTTTCAATTGCATGTCATTATCTTTTACTTATCCAGTCATAATTTAGAGACGCGTAATGCCAAGCAGGTGAAGTCTGTCTCCCCTCCCTCTCCTGCGTTCCCAGCCCGGCTGCACAGTGCATGCCTCGGCAAGGACTAAGCAGAGGAGTGCCAGGCGCTGGGCTAGGTGGCTGAGCAGGGCCACAGAGCTCTTTCCAGGCCTGAGCATGCAGCTGCCTGCGCTTCTGCGGAGGAACAATAAGCGAGCGCGTCTGTGGGAACGCTCGTGCCCGCTGGGCGCTCAGCGAGGAGTCCCAGAATATCAGACACAATTATATTCAAATGTAAGTACAAAAAGTCATTTTGACTCGAATATAAATGATTCTACCTGCCATGTTGGATTACCCTCGCTATCGCTCCTCTTCATTAGCAGTGATAATTGAGCAATGACTCCGTGTTGCTTAAATAATAGTATGATTAATGGTCTATTTACCGATCTTGCTTGTAAGCTCCCTACACAAAGATAATTTTTTTTTTATTTCATTATCTTCATCATCTTCAGAGAGAAGCTATTTGAGCCACCGTGTTTGTCAAGCCTGGACACTGGAACTGAATCTCTTGCAGAGTCACTACTGTTGTCTTCCGGGTATTTTGTAAGCCCTCATTAATAAGAAATCAGAATTATTGCTACTGAGTGAGAGAAAAATGCAAATTGCTGCGTCCCCCTTTCATGAATAGCACAGCATTTGTATACTCCTCATCTTCTCTTACGTTAGTCCATAGGTTTACTTTATCTGGACTGGAGCTGCAGAGTACAGATTTTTCTAAATTATTTGAAAATTCTATTATTCAAACAGCGAGTCAAAATAATCAACCAAAGAAAGGGAAATTAGAAAAGAATGTAGCGGCAGAAAACTCTCATTCCTGAGTATGCCTAACAGTGCAGTTCTTTAAGGAATATCCGGCATCGAGTTCATCTTGCATTAAAGTCACCCAAAAGTTGCAAGATGAACAATTGAAGACGCAACCCTAGGTGCAGCATCCTGACACCTTCACTAACTGAAATCTGTAGCTTAGAGGTGAAAATGAACAGAATAGATTAAGGGTAGAGTTAGTATATAAAAATCACACAACAGAAAAATATACAAAAACTAAAAGGCAACTTCTTTTTTTTCTCTCATATTTTGTATCTTGAAAATTTTAAAAAAAAGAATTGCTAACTACAGTAACACTTGGAAAAAAGCATGCCTTGTGGGACATCTTTTTTATATTTATTAAAAGAAAAAGAGCCTTTGTTAATGTGCTTTCCTTATTACTTTAATTTTCTCTTGGCAGATTCCCACTTTCAGACCCCTGTGGACTTACTGGTCCTGGAAAATCGCTTTCTTCTTTGGTCCCCTGAGTGGACCAGTGACAACTGAAAATACGCAGGTAAAACTAACACAGAATGGTTACTTCAGAGCCAATTTTCCACGGCAACAGCAACGTGTGAGCAAATCTGCTTGTGCTGCTTGTGCCCAGGATTCTTTTTTTGACAAAGGCTCTCCCTCTCTTGTCCTAAACAGTAGGTTATTAGGCTATCCTTCAGGGAGTTATTTCATCTTCATTTTGTTCCACTTCTCTTTAATCTTCAGAAAGTAGCATTTATATGCTCTCTGCTAATATTTCTAAGGAGAAAACAAAACTTGCATAATATGGAAAGTCAGTGAATCCTTACTGCTTTGGTAAAACCAATCACTGGTTTCCTCTAATCAACTCAGACCAACACTGGCAGTACTCAGAAGTCCTAAGATAGAACAACACTGTGGATATTTACAAGGTGGAAACGACTGCATGGAAGAGAGCGCTGGTGAGGACAGTGTGCTCTGCAGTGCAGGTGTCCTTGAGCGTGACACGGCTGCCCTGAACATGGCAGTGGTACTAAGGATTCACACATGATTCAGTCTGCAGAAAACTTTCCCGTGAGCTCAACTACCACCCCCCATTGTATGCGTAAGGTAACCAAGGCTCAGAGCTGATGAACAGCTTTCCCAGGTTACACTGCTGGTGAGAGGAAGAGCCCAAATACAAGTGATGCCGGAGTGTAGAGTCCAATATTCTTCATATACAATATGAAGATTATTGTATATATGAGAATATATATATGTAATCATATATATATACATATATATTTATATACATTTTATACCTAAGTAGAATTCTTCTAGCCATAAGAAACTAGGAGAAAGCCCAAATCTACCCAGAATAAAAATTCACATTTATAACTACACTTTAAGGAAAACTATAATTTCTGTATTAGCAAAAACAATTCACTTTTTCTTTTCCTGATAATTTTATTTTAACTAGCAGTCATCAGTCATCACCATTCGCCTAACTTCAACTAAAATGAAAACTAAACTAAAATAAAAACTTCACATAGAAGAGTTATGAAACCTCATAAGAAATTTGAAAATTCAAATAAGAGTCACAAGCTGCCCGTCACCATTTACAACTTAAACATAATCACAAAAGATTAAGATGTAATCATGACACCGAACAGCAGGAGTTGTTTGATTCTTCTTCTAATCAGCTCCAGAATGATTCCATATACACATTCAGCCCCACAAGCAAGGCCTTTCTTTGTTTGGATGAAAAGTCTCATAATTCCTTATATACTTTAGAAGTCCTGCCACCTATGAGGATGTTTATGAGTACCTACCAGAAGCAACCTCATTTTTAATTAATATTTTGAAGAGAGAAAAGAAACAATATAATAAAATTTGATTGATTTAGCATGCCTGTATCTTGTAATAGGAGCAACTATTTTGAAGATAGCAATGTGTGATATGATATGATAACCATTAATTTCCTATCATCATGTTTTGAAAACAAGCCTGTGTTGATTATTGCTGGCCACATGCACATTCCAAATAGAAGAGTTATGAAACCTCATTGTGCCACCAGTAAATAAAGTTAAACACTGGAGGATGTGGTAGATGTGACTGATAAGCCAAATTTTCCCATTTGTTTATATTTTGACCTCTGTCACAAATTCTCCGTGAAATCACTGGTAAAGTTAACTCTTTGTCATATTAATCTCGCACTTTTGAATGGCCACAAAGGGCCCACAGGAGGGAAAATTCAGAGAACATCCTATAATTTTAAAAACTGGTAAAATACAAATAGTCATGGCTGAAGCTTATTGCTGAATGTCCTGCTATGAAATTGCTGCAGATAGATATGGGGCTAGCTGAACGAACACCTCTCAGCCCTTCACCCATCAGTCCAGAACAGATTTTTTTTCATATAAAGCAGGTTTTTGTAATTGGATGATTGAACTTCATGACTGACAACTAACTCTTATTGTATTTTGTGAAATCAGCCACAAGTAGGAGGTCTCTTATATAGGAAGCATAAATGAGATGAAGGCGTACGTCAGGCACATAAGGGATATAGTAATATCTCCAGTTCTCACAAAGGTAAAAGAATAAAGAGACAAAAATATTTAGATAAATATATTTTGCAGTAAGCAAATGGAAAATCTAAAATAGCACTATTTTAATAATCATAACAATTATGTGACTATCTTCCCATTCGATTTTAGAATGAACGGGCTTTTTAAAGAAAAAAATCAGCAAACATATTTGATTTCATTTTTCTCCAAGTGGTATTTTTCTTATATTGAAGAGTGGTCTAAAATACGAGTTTTGTGCAAGAAAACCTCTTGAATCTTCTGTATAAGTATAGAATATTAAAGTGCTTTGGGAAGAAACTCTTGTATTTAATTTACATATTCTTATTTTTGAATCAGTGTTCTACTTGTCATTGTTGCCCAGAGATGGTTATTTTTTAAGCTGCTGAAAAAGATTTTGAAATTTTAAATCTGTTTTTTTTTTTTCCTTGAGAATTCAGCCTGAGCCATCGCTCCCTCTGCTGGAAGTGCACAGCACTAGCAACAGCTTGAGAGCCGCGCGCAGTATCTTTCATCTTCAATCTGCGTGCAGCAGACCTTCTGCGTCTCAGTCGCTAAGAGAGATTGTTCACTGAATCAGAAGGAGCACAGCAGATGTAGCACACACTCAGCTTCTGGGAGAAATGCTCTACCCGGATCACAAGCAGGGAAGCCCGAGCTCAGAGGTTCCCGCGGATCCAGACACCCAGCACACGGACTAGTCTAGCAACAGATAAGAAAGCCCTTACTGACATAAGAAAATGATAAATTACTGTATTATGCTTACATTTCGGAAAAAGTCAAAACTCGCTTAGTGCAATTTTCCATTTTAAATGTAAAATTACCCCTTGCCTGAATTCAGGTTTATTGTTTTCCATACTGTATTTTTCTATTCAGCATCAGGGTTTCTCTGTTTGTTAGAAAAATAAAATATGCTTATGTAAACCTTACTTTCCATTTGACATAATTTATGTGATCATGTCAAGTTTTAACGTGTCTGCTTGCTTAGGTATTTAGTTTTTCTTTTATATATGATTTCACTTGCTTAGTTATTACTAATGAAAGAACATTCTTACTACAAATAACCAGAAGTTAACTTATAAATGCTTTTAGCATTTTTATTGATAATCAGATACTTAATTCTAAAACTTGGGTACAGTTTCAATTCAGATTGTTTATTCATATTTATATAACAATAAAATTTTAATTGGTTGTTTTACCTGTCTCTATGTTTTGTTCTTTTAAAGATAATGTGAATCTGTCCAGAGTTTCAAGCAGTCAGTTCATGTCCAGAGATGTAGTGTGATCTCCTACCCTTCTCAGTTATATCTTGCAGACCATAAAAACTTTTGCTGGTATGTCTGAGACTCAGAAGAATGCAAACCCTACTAAGTGATATGGACCAGCTCTTTGTTTAGACCGTACTAGGAAGATTTAAGTAAGCAAGGAGGGTGAATAATTGATTTTTTAAAAAAGCGAATGTGTTTTTGTACCTTTCTACACTAAGCTGTAAGTTCCTCATAGAAGCTACACATCTTGCTCTCAGTCCACACTAAGTTTTTAAAATTGTGCAGAATAGAGACTGTGATCAGCTTACTGCACTATTGTGTCTTACATGGAAACAGGAATAATACACATGTAAGTACTAATAGAAGATAAACTGAAGCCAGCACTATGATATTAATAAAATAAATGCAATACAGAAGAAAGCACAAACTCAATTTATTTAATATGATTTAGAATATGGCTCTGGAAAGATGAATATTGTCAGGAAACTAAAAATCTCCATGTGCTCTTTAATTTTCAAAGAATAAATTATATATAAACTACACTTGACACAAAAACTGGATTGATCATGATATGATATCACTTTGATCTTCAGAAAGAATATTTAGGACCTGAGGATCATTATGATGAGTACCAAGTGGCACCGTCAAATACCAAAGAACGAGAAGATGGAAGACATGATGCCGTCTCTGTCCTAAAGTCAGGGTACATTCCTTTAAAAATATTTCTGGGTATTTCTCTCTGTAGTTATTGTGTGTTTCTCATTTATAAAAACTTAATGGGAAAAAATCAGCATGTATATTTTATTTCTTTGGAGCTACATGGATTTTATATAAAATGGAAATTTGCTTCATAGTAAAAGTTCATACCGGATGTCTTCCTTTCTTGCATGTGGCTTTGTGTGATTAACATGCTTCTTTCACTGGCCATAAAGAAGCACACATGTTAGATTATAGTTAGCTGTGGGTTCTTTTTTTATGATTGGCTTGAAGCCAAAGCACTTATCCTGCTATTCGGCATATATTATAGAAAACCATATAACTGCACCTAAGAGTCTTTAATTGCTAATTGTTTCTAATAACTGTTTCGTATATAAGGCAAACAATAATGCATGATGTCAGTTTGAATTTCAAGGTTATTATTCAATCTCAAGTTTCTGCTGTGTTATGTTCTCTTCCTGTGGTTAATGATGTCTGAAGAACCCTCAGTGGAGTAACGATCCTGGCTTGGCTAAGGGGCAAGGCCTGCACTGAAAGAATAACAATGAAAAATAGAAAATAGAGTCTGAGTAATTGCCTGGGATAAGTTGGAGTGCGAAATCAAGCGCGGTGCAGAGTGAAATGGATGGTCACTCTTGTGCTTCCAGTTTCAGTCTATTCTCAACAGCCATTTGGAGATTCGCTGCACTGTGAACGATCAGTAGGATTTGGAATCCTTTCTATATAATCACCAGAATCCAAGCAGTCCCATTATGCTCAGGGAACCACTTTCTCTAGCTCTTATTCTTGAAGGACTGAGCCAGCTTTCCACAGTCCTGAGGAACTCTCTTGCAGATGCCCACTGGTCTCGGTTCTCGTGCTGGCTCAAGCAGGAGCGTGGAAGCCTTCTTATAACAGGCAATGGAAAAAATGCGATGGGGCCAAGCTCTGGCTAGCTAATAATCCTTCAAGTACTTCTCTCTCTATTCTGTCTGCAATTTCAGTAAGATTTCAAGCACTTGGGGGTTTAAATGTCTTCTAGCCCTTTAGAAGTTGGCAACTAATTGCTTCTTCTTGCTGCCAAATGACTGAGTGTTTTCTTCATTGACTTGGCTTCTGCCAGATTCTGGAATAGACAGTATGTGGGAAAATAGACAAGGGAAGAATAAAAGCCACTCAGAGAAGGGACAGAGGAGCTCTGGGAGTCAAGGAGGGAATATGGAGAGACGAAAGAAAAACTAAGAAAAAAAAACTGAAGGAAGTATAAATTGGAGGAAGTAGGGATGGAGAGAAAGAGAGACAGAGAAAGAGATAAAGAGAGAAGGAGGGAGGGAGGGAGGCAGAGAAAGCGAGAAAGAAAGTGCAAAATAGAGTACAGTAACGTAAGGATAAAATTTCTGCTGTTATGATAATTATTTAATGAGAGTATTGTAGTTATTTATTTATTTCTGTTCTGACGGTCAGAAATTTATTTATTTATTCTGTTCTGAAGGTCAAACTTGTACCTTGTACTTGACAGGCAGGCACACAGGGATGCTGCTGAGCTATCCCCCGGCTAATGAGAGCATTGTAACTGTCTGGAGTTTGATTCATCTCCCCCAGTCACAAAAAAAGTCATAGCATAGTCCTTGGTGCATCTCACTCATTCAACATAGATTCCTTTTTATGTAATTTTGGTAGAACCCAAATTTATAGAGTCAGTCCCCTTTCCTGTGTGTCCATGCTTTTTGCTCTGTGATTGAGAGTCTCCTCCTGTTCAAAGTCTATTTTGCTTCCCTTGAAATATGAGCTGCCTTGTGGCTTGCTTTGGCTTGTAGACTGGTGGAAGGGATGGTCTGCCTTTTTTATGAATCTGCTGGCTTTCTTGGAGTCCTGCTCAGCTGCTGTCTGAACAAGACCACATGGAACAAAGAAGGGTTCTCGTAGTCCAGACTAGCCAGCTACCACTCAGTCTGGATGTCCACTAAAGGTAGTGGAATGAATCCATTTGAAACAATCACTGCTATGCTGAGCCCATTCTGAATTTCTGACTGACATAGTTGGGACATGAAGAAATATGCATTAAGCTACTAAGTTTTGAAGTGATTTATTAATCATCTCATGTAATAATGACCAATGTACTATATATTTTGAGCAGTTTACATAGCTTTGAAATTCACATTTTCTTATAATCTTCCTTTAAAAATCTCTTAAGAGATTCCTAACACCTCGATATATCAAGCTTCTTTTGTTGTTGTTCAAGATATAAGATCATTTTAACAGTAAAAATACAATTCTTGTGTCTTTTAAACTTTCATAAAGAAGCCAGGGATGGTGGCATGCATCTGTAATCCCAGCTCTGAGAAGCCGAGACAGGAAGAAAATTATTATGAGTTTGAAGCCAATCTGAGCTACATAAGTCATTCAATACAGGGGAATACTTTGCCTCAAAATAAAAAAAAATAGAAAAATAAAACAAATAAAAAACCTTTCACTAGCACTACATCTACTTCATAGTACAAAGTCTATTATTAATTCATTTTAGACAACATTTTGTAAAATAGAAGACCTTTAGATTTTGAATCACAGCAGGTATTTAAGACTTGGATTTGAGGAAAATGATATACTCAGGGAAAAGAGCTAATAGTCTATGTTCTACCTATTTTTCACCTATTCCTGTTCATGATGCTTTGATTGTGAACATACTACTACAGTGCCCAGATGTACGTTCTTCTCATGCACATCCCACCTCACAGCATAATTTAAGGATTCACTATGCAAAAAGTAATTAGGCTGACCATGCCCTGCTACTCAAGTGTTTAGGCAGGAGCAAGAAGGCTCTTTATCTCAGTGGCTTTGGGAACACCTAGAGATGGCAATGACATAACTTCATTCTATTATACCCAATTAATGCCCTATTTTACTTGTCATTAGGTTACTCGCAATTTAGAATTGCTGTTAAATAGAGGATTACAGATTCCAACTGAGTTACAGATATTATACCATATACTTAAGAGTAAACCTTGATGGGATTTCTTTCAATTGAAGAAATTAATGTTAGATGGATAAAATTGTACTAAATTTCAAAAGTTTCTGCTTCATTCAGGATCCAGGCAGGAAGAGGTGACCCTCATATTGGGGTGTGGCAGGATGGTAAGTGTTTGACTTAACCAAGGTGTGGTGAGGAGCTTCATTGAATTATTCCCTAGCAGCACTTGGGAGCATCACTGGACCCCTAGGTCCAAAGCAATAAAGAAATTGAGATCTGCTGAAACCCAAAGGACCTACATGGAGAGAAACACTTCCGATGAACCATGGAGTTATCAGGCATGCAACAGTGAAGCAACCTGCCAAGCAGGGAGCCACATACCCCAGTTGCATTCTTTTTACATCCATTCATCAGTCAAGGCTTCATGTGGGCCAGATCCAAGAATAAGCTATATACAATGGTGATCATTGATTCCATTCACAAAGCTCAGCACCTGAGACCCCAAGAGGAGTGCAGAGAGAGGGGAAAGATGGAGATTGATCCAGAAAGACAGACAGGTGGGAGTGGTCCAAGCATATCTCTTTCACAAAGAATAAGAATTGAAAACACATTTTCATTGAGTTTTAATTCTTTCAATATGGTGGCATATCTAACTTAGCAAACCAGTAGCATATATGCTTTCATCTATCATTATGTAGAGAGTGAGTTATGAAATATTGGAAATGGGTAGAAATATTAACAGAGTGGGATCCAAATACTCATTTTTTCTGTATTCAATTCTCAGTTCTCTTAGACAATTATTTTTATTATTACCTCATTAGTTCATTGCATTTTCCACAACACTATCATTTTCTAAACTCTTCAAAGTATTAGATAAAGTATTAAATTGTATGATAGAAAATACTATAATTTATTCAAGTCTCTAAAAGGGAATGACTCAAATGCTTTTATTATCATTTTTGTTCTGCTTGTGACAAATGTCTAATCTGAGGCAGGTTGCCAAATATGCTTTTTTGGTTCCAAATTTCTTTAATTCACCTAGCAGTGAAAATAGGTGGTGCTAATTCATAGGATGTTTGTGTAGATCAACAGAGTTAAAATAATTTTTTAAAATGTTCCCAAATGCTAGCTACTAATGATAATAATGTAAGAACATTAATCCCAATTCATGTTATTTCGGCAGTATTCTTGTGTTTATGAGGAAGCAACCAGCTCCCAGGATGTCTTGCTAATGGTAAGAATTTCAGTACAAACTGCAGTTAGGCCACATGAACTACCTTCTTCAACCCCTTAGCCAAGCGTAAGTCAGGTGGGCAATCATCTTAAGAAAGACAGATCTGCTTAATGGAGGGGTTTGCACAGTTTTAGGGATAGATTTTGCTGCTGAGCATGGTTTGGCAAATGAAACAGAATGATCTAGAGCCATATTTGAAAGAAACTTTCCCAGATGCAGAGTTCATACTGTGCTTGGTTTGTTTATTTAAAGTATACATAAATACAGAATGGACACCTCTTTCCAAAAAAAATCTCACAATTGAGACATATTCCCAAACAACAAAAAATAATATTTGCAGATTCTAAAACTCCATGATTTCCCTACTTTTGGGCACCCTGTTACCTCAGCGAGTCATCATCAAGCACCCTCCTCAAGCTGAACTCAGTCCCTGGTCATTTCAGATCCTCTCTGACTCCTGCAGAAAAAGAAAAATCTTCCTTGATAAAAATAGATCATTATCTTTCTTTGTTTGGATGCAATCAAACACTGTAAGAAGCAAAAGACATGTGCTAAAGACAGATAATCAGCTAATTGAAGCTTTCACCACCAAATAACATAAGAAACTGAAAAGATATTGATTGGGAGAGAGTCAGGGTACAAGTACTTTATTGGAATTAGAATTCCCCATTTGAGGGCTATTGTGAGGATAGCATCACCTTGTGTGAGGATCATCTGTACTTCTCTACAAAATCAGAGACAATTGGATCTTCTCTGTAAAACTGTTGCTCGGGCATGCATGTAGTTTTTTAGATTTTTTGCAAGTCTCCTGAAAGATGCAGTCATCTGCTCCAAGGCAGAAACCTAGGAAGCACTTTGCATCATATTAATATCTACAGTTTGACACCTATTCCATCACTAGAAGTAGTGATGCCTTCTGCCTGCTCAAAGATGTTGAGGAAATCAATTATCATTGTCAGTGATGGGTCTTTCAGCTTGTCTGGAAGACTGAGAGCTCAGGAAGCAAGAGAAAGGAAAAGCTATGAGAAGGCAAAGTAACAGAGCACAGGCAACATGACATAGAGATCCGCACAAGAAGAGTATGTGGAAGTAAGGTGGGCACATGATATGGAGACAGAAAGCCAGAAATCTTGTGATCTCCAGTTTTAGGAGACCTAATATTTGTTGAATAACAAGAACACAGAACTCTTTCTTCCTGGCACAGCAATACCAAGAGCAATACCAGTAATAACTTTCTGTAACTCTTAGTATTTGTCAAGCATTATCATACCCATAGTTATAATTATATTACAAATTTTATTCAATCCCCATACCACAAAAAGAAATTAAAAATTATATATATATGTATATATAATTAGAAACAACTTAGGGCTGGGGAGATGGCTCAGTGGAATAAGCGCTTGCCTGGCAAGGGCAAGGCCCTGAGTTCAA
>NDGN011471527.1:0-11344 GCA_002564285.1 Tympanoctomys barrerae | reverse complement strand
TGGAAAAAAAAAAAAAAAAAAAAAAAGAAAATTGACCCAGGGGTTCATCAACTTCCCTTCACAAGCAGCCTCCTGCACCATCAGCATCTCCCACCAGATGGCACCTTTGCACAACTGCTGAGCCTATGCAGGCACATCTTTAGCCTCCATTCTTCATTCGCTTAATTACTCATTCATTCAACACATCTGAGCACTTGTTAAATGCCAGTCCTTCCAATGCTCCTTTCTTACAATCTTCCATACCGAAAAGATTGCATTTTAAATCGCTCGCTTCCCTTCCCTAAAATACTACTACTACTACTACTACTACTAATAATAATAATAATAATAATAATAATAATAACAATAAAAGAGGGTTGACCAAATAGCTCAGCAGATTAAAGGGCCTGCAAGCAGGCACAGGGGCTGCGGGTTCAATTTCCGGGCCTGCCATGCCAGCGCTACTCCTGGGATGCGCTGAGATAGCAATTGAAACTGGGCATGTTGTAATCCCAGCTCTTAGGAGGCTGTAAACAGGTGGATCACTATAAGTCTGATCAACTAGTGGGACCCTGAACACCCTGTAGACCCTTCCCTAAAATACAAATAATAACAATAATAAATCTCTTTATTCTACTTTTTTTAGTAAGAAATATGAATTTCTCTCAGCCCACCCTCAAGATAGAGTGATATTAACATATTGATGTATGTATTATCCTAGACTCTTTTTTTTTTTGTATTTTAGGGAAGGGTCTACAAGGTGTTGAGGGTCTCACTACTAGATTGGACTCATCGTGATTCTCCTGTTTACAGCCTCCCAAGTGCTGGGATCACAGGTGCGCACCACCATGCTCAGTCTCAATTATCATCTAAGTGGGTCCCAGGGGCAGGACCAGCAAGGCAGGACCAGGGATCGAACCCCCCTCCCTTGCACTTGCTTGCAGATTGGCCAACCCTAAATTTTTATTTAAATTATAAGCTACTACATGTTTAGTTTTAAAACTAGGTCACTTACTCAGACATCATACCTATTTTTCTATACCAAGAAATATGTGTCTGCCTTGTTTTGTTAAAATAGATGCTTTATTTAATTTTACAACTTTAATTTAAAGCAGTTCCCTGTTGATTAATAGAATGATTCCAACCTTTGTGGTTGCCATGACCAGTTGTGTGTGTAGTCATGAAAATTTTCATGGACAAATGTTTATACTTTGGGGCAGAATGTTTAGCACATAGTAGGTGCTCGTAAAGATTTAGTGAACATTTACACTTTTACCTTTAATGGGATGTATTAGTCAATGTAAAGAAATGGGTAGGAAAGGGAAAAGGATACGGAGGACCATGTGAAAGGGGGCGGGGTTATGCAGTCAGAGCTCCTTGGACTCAGACAAAGCTCTCTGAAATTAAGGGTCCCCTTGCTGTTACGGCTGTGAGCAAGTGCTGCAAGACAAAGACCCTGTGGCCCGGGAGTTGGCAAAAATAACCCACTACCTTTTAAAGGAAGTAGCCTATAGAATGATCTCAACTATTGTTCAAGTTCATCTACACCAAAAAATTAAAGTCTTCTGTAACTGGCTAGAAGACCAGACAGGAAGTTCTGTAAGGATGAAAGACATAAAGAATGATAAGAAAGACCTCACTGAAGAGTATGATGGGCACATGCTGACAAGCAAGGCTAAGTTCAACAATCCCTTAGAACAGACTTTAGAAGAGGGAAGACTTTTCCTTTGGATAATTTTAGTCTTGTCTTAAGCATGAAGTTTTTACTGATCCTTCTTAATTCTTTATGAAAACATATAAATCTGAAAAATCTGGTGCCTCTTTATGTCTGACTGCGACCAAACTAAATTAACTGAAACACATGCTATTCTTCGTAGTGGTGAGGAACTGGTTCTAGCACCTCCACAGATACAAAAATCTGTGGACAGTCTCCTTACATAATATGACACAGTATTTGAAAACAATCTAAATCTATTGTCCCACGTATTTTAGATAATCTCTAGAATGCTTATAATGCTGTGATGATTAATCTTGATTGTCCACTTGGTCGATTTGAGACATGTCAAGATCAGAAAAATACAGTTTTAGTGTGTCTGGCTCACTACTTCCTGCACAACCTTGGAGACTGTCTAATCCCTGATCCCTTCCTCTGCGGCTCTTCCTCCACTCGCTGCTTACTAGATACCATGATTTGAGCAACTTTTCCTGCCAGGCACTGCATCCGCCATAGTGTAGCCTTTGATCCAGCCATTTTCTTTTCCTCTCACTCTGGACAACCTCCTGGGGGCCAGGGCAACAACAGATCTCCTGCCTAGCTCTAACACAACATCAACCACTGTTCTCCACCAGGCTTGGATCCACTGGTGGCTCAGCTGGCCCCAGGCAGGCACCACTGTCTCCAAGGACACCAGACTTTCTGGAAGTTTTCTTTAAATTCCAAGGAAGCTACTGGAAATTGACAGATGAACCCAAATGTCAGTAGGGTGGAGTTGGAGGGATGTGTTGGATAGAAGAGCAGACTTCTCACACATGTGGAGCTGGGAGTCAGCACCATTCAGCTCCCATCATGCACGTGGAGCAATCTTGTTGTACCACAATCTTCTTCCCCCTGCAAGAATAAATCACTAGGATCCCAGATACTTAGATAAAGGCCCTCAAATTTTAAATGGCCTGCAATTTTAACACACTTTTAATCCAATATCATTACTCTTCTCTTGCTCATTGAAAAAGCATATTTCCCATTTTTTACAAATTCCATTAATATCTTGAATAGCATCAAATTCCATATATGGATTTAGGAAACAACCAACTGATTTTTTGTTTTGAGTCTTTCATTCCCAAAATCATGTTTCCACTTTTTTCTTCACTCAGATTTTCTTGTGTCCTTAAGTAATTTGGGCGAGTTTTCTTCATAGCTGCACTGTGTACATTTACGTCTCCCCTCCTCACTTCTGCCCACCCTTCTTTCTTTCCTTCCCTCTTTTCTTTTCTGTCTCATCTTCCTTCCATGATCTTTTCAGAAACCTTTCCCTTTCTCTTTCTTCATTGTCTCCACCTGTTTCTCCTTCCTTCCTTCCTCCTTTTCTTAGAGCCTTCTCTTTTTCCTCTTTGTTCCTTGCTTATTATCTTTATTTTTATCTACTATAAATGAGATCTTTACTTCTTGTATATTTTCTAATGGATTAATTCGTGTTATAAAAGGAAATTCAAGTAATTTGAAATAGGTTTTTAATAAAAATTATACATACAAAGAATAGATACAATAGAGGTGCATCTTAAAGAATTACAGCTGGGTGTGGTGGCACATGCCTGTAATCCCAGCACTCAGGAGGCCGAGGCCGGAGGATCAGTGCAAGTTTGAGAACAGCTTGGACTACAAAATGAGCTCAAGCCCAGCCTGACTTGCATAATGAGACTCTGCCTCAGAAAGACAAAACAAACAAACAAAAAAAAATCACAGTCAGGTGCACATCTCCGTTCTTGTACAGGATTCAGAAACAGAAAACTGTGCGGAACGAAGCCTATCCTGTTTCCTTCTATGAATGCAGTTGTCTTCTTTCTGCCTCCTTCTAGGAACACGAGTATGTCAAGTATTTCCTTGAAGGGAAAGACAGACAGACAGGGAGACAGAGACAAGAAAGACAGACAGACAGACAGACAGACAGACACAACACACATACATGCAGGCGTGAGCGCGCGCGCACACACACATACAGAGAACTGATTCCTGAGGAAAAAATATTACGTGAAGTGACTCACCGCCCTGTGTCTTGGGCTGAGGTCATAACACAATTGGGGTGCAGGAAACGATGATCTCAAGGGATGAAATCACAAATGACCTGTGATTTCCCCTTTTCTGGGCTGTGTAACATGAAGGAATCTACAAGCAGACAGCAAGAGGTGTCTTTTTATTTTTATTTTTTTTTCAGAACCGGGGATTGACCTCAGGTCCTTGTGCTTGCCAGTCAAGCGCTTATTCTACTGAGCCATCTCCCCGGCCCAAGAGGTGTCTTTAACCCAAATACTAGAGACATCTCCAACCCACTGCCCATTCTCTTCTTTCGCTTTGTCCCCCAAGTTTCTTTTACTCATCGATGAGAAGATTTTAAAGACCGGAAGTACAATGCACACTGCGGGGTGCGGGGGGCTGCTCGTGCCCCTCAGCCCCAGAGCACATCTGCGCAGGCGCAGAACCTTCATGGGCGGGGCTTACACAGCGAGGCGGCTGGACTGACCGTTGGTCCTGACTCCAAGTGTGAGCACAATTCTGAGCTGTGTGGGAGAGAAGGAAGTTCAAACTCCTGTGGCGATATTTGGAATTTGAAACCAAAGATCATGGAGCATTACCACAGTTTGCTGGAAGCTGGGAGCTTGAGCTCAGAGCAGGCTGCCCATTATATGAAGTACGTGAAAGAGGCCAAGGCAGCAACAAAGCGTGGCGATCTGGAGGAAGCACTTCGACTTTTCAGATTGGCAGAGGACATTTTTCCCAATGAAAAGCTGATGAGCAGAATCCAGAAACTACAGGAAGCCTGGGAGGCGTTGGAAGACCATGAAGATGATGAATTCGCAGATGTGTGCCACTCTGGCCTGCTGCTTTATCGAGAACTGTACACCCAGCTGTTTGAGCACCAGAGGGAAGGCGTGGCTTTCCTCTACCGTCTTTACAGGGATGGGAGAAAAGGGGGCATCTTGGCAGATGACATGGGATTGGGGAAAACTGTTCAAATCATTGCTTTCCTTTCTGGTATGTTCGATGCTTCTCTTGTAAGTCATGTGCTGTTGATAATACCTTCCAGCCTCATCAGCATGTGGGTAAAAGAATTTGCCAAGTGGACTCCAGGAATGCGAGTCAAGACCTTTCACGGCCCTTGCAAGGATGAGCGGACCAGAAGCCTCTACCGGGTTCAGCAAAGGACTGGCGTCCTGCTCACGACATACCGAATCTTAATCAACAATTGGCGGCAGCTTTCCAGCTTTAACGGCCACGTGTTTGTGTGGGACTATGTCATCCTCGATGAAGCGCACAAACTCAAGAGCTCGTCCACCAAGTCGGCACTGTGTGCTCGCGCTGTCCCCGCCAGCAATCGCCTTCTCCTCACAGGGACCCCAATCCAGAATAATTTACAAGAACTATGGTCCCTTTTTGATTTTGCTTGCCAAAGTTCCCTGCTAGGAACATTAAAGACTTTTAAAATGGAGTATGAAGTTCCTATTATTAGAGGAAGAGAGAAAGATGCTACTCCAGAGGAAAAAGCCTTGGGCCTTAAGATATCTGAAAACTTGATGGACATCATAAAACCCTATTTTCTCAGGAGGACTAAAGAAGAAATACAGAGGAAAAGGTTAAACACCCCAGAGGGCAGACCCACTGACAAGAGCCCAGGTGTCGATGCCATCTGTAGAGTGCCTTCTCTTTCCAGGAAAAATGATTTAATTGTTTGGATACGTCTTGTACCTTTGCAAGAAGAAATATACCGGAAATTTGTGTCTTTAGATCACATCAAGGAGTTGCTGATGGAAACCCGCTCACCACTGGCAGAGCTAGGTGTTTTAAAGAAGCTGTGTGATCATCCTAGGCTGCTATCGGCGCGGGCTTGTCGTTTGCTGCATTTAGGGACTGACAAAATGTCTGCTCAGGATGAAAATGAGGAAGATTCCTCAGAGGCGGACAACATTGCTCTTGTACCTGATGATACACTGATAGGAGAATCTGGGAAAATGATATTCTTAATCCACCTGCTGAAGAGACTGAGAGATGAAGGGCACCAAACTCTAGTCTTTTCTCAGTCAAGACAAATTCTAAACATCATTGAACGCCTCTTAAAGAATAAACACTTTAAGATTCTGCGAATTGATGGCACAGTCACTCATCTTTTGGAACGAGAGAAAAGGATTAGCTTATTCCAGAGAAATAAAGATTACTCTGTTTTTCTGCTTACCACTCAAGTAGGTGGTGCTGGGTTAACATTAACATCGGCATCTAGAGTGGTGATTTTTGACCCTAGTTGGAACCCTGCAACTGATGCGCAAGCTGTGGATAGAATTTACAGAATTGGACAAAAAGAAAATGTTGTGGTTTATAGGCTAATCACCTGTGGGACAGTAGAGGAAAAAATATACAGAAGGCAGGTTTTCAAGGACTCATTAATCAGACAAACTACTGGTGATAAAAAGAACCCCTTCCGCTATTTCACTAAGCAGGACTTAAGAGAGCTCTTTACAATTGAGGATCTCCAGACCTCTGAAACCCAGATGCAGCTTCATGCTCTGCATGCTGCTCAGAGGAGTTCTGACAAGAACCTAGATGAACACATTACTTACCTACAGTCTCTAGGAATAGCTGGAATCTCAGACCATGACTTGATATACTCACATGACATGTCTGTTGATGAAGAGCTTGATGTGATAGAAGAATCTCAGTATATTCAACAGAGAGTTCAGAAAGCTCAATTCCTTGTTGAATTTGAGTCTCAAAATACAGCGGAAAAACAAAGAACTAAAAATGAGGAAGCCTGGCCAATAACACCCTTGTTTCCTTCTCAAACAATGAAAAAATGCTCTGAATTGAAGAAACCTCAGCCTTGGCCTTTGCCTCTTACAACTACTCATCTCACCCAGGAAGGAGATATCAGTTTTCAAATGGCAAATGTAAGCATTGGTGATCAAGAACTCTCCAGTATGAAGATGAATATGACCATGCTACAAGATAGTACGCACCCATATGAGAATGCATTTAACACTGACTCTGTAGCTACTTTACCCAAGGAGTTTGAAGGTGTAGAAGTCTGGACAGCCTCATTACAGGGTACTACAAAAAGCTTTGTAGTTGAAAATGAAGCTCTGCAACAAAAGGCATTACAAGAAGAGCCTAAGCAAGAGGCACTGCAAGAGAACCCCCTTGGAAGTTTTAATTATTACACTATCCAAGAAATTCAAGCTGATCCTACACCCACTGTAGAGCTACAGAATGATGAGACTTCATATCACTGTAATCCCTGGCTGAACAATCCCTTAATAACAGAACTGAGTGCATCTATTATTGAAATATCTGACGAATGGTCAGCATCCCAAGCCAGTGAGGCCAGGTCAGAAGGAGAACCTCTAATGGCTTCAACACAGTATGCATGTGATTTCAATCTTTTCCTGGAAGACTCTGCAGACAATAGACAACATCTCTCCATTCAGTCTTTGGAGTACAGTGAGAAAGAAAATAGCTTGTGTGGGTCTGCAGCTAACTCAAGGACAGAGGCTGTGCCCAGCAAAGCATACCACCCTTCGGATTTTCCTAAGAAAGACAATGAATCAGAAGTGGCAGGTAATGTTAAAACTGGAAGGAAAGCCAGAAGAGTTATTTCTGACAATGAAGATGAGGATGATTCCCTAAAAGGCACTTCAAGCACAAGTGCATTCGGCACATCTCGCCTTCCTTTTTCATCTGCGAAACAATTTGATGCCTCTACTCCCAAAGATAACAGTCTATGTGGATGGTTCATTTCACCTAAAACATCTGGAAGTGTAAATAAATCTGTGAACTCTAGGCGATCTATGGCTTCTAGAAGTTCTCTGATTAATGTGCTTTTAGACCATGTGGAGGATATGGAGGAAAGACTTGATAATAGCGGTAAAGCAGAGGGCACCGAAGATGCCCTGGAGGGAGGAGCTGAAGAAAGCAGTGATGAAGCCTTGGAATGTGCAGAAGACCCTTCTGGAGAAAGGCTGCCTTCAGAAATCAGGTCTGGTGGGCTAACAGTGTCTAAGATGTTGGGCTGTAATCTACAGACCCCCCTTTGGGACGCTGACCCTTTCTCTGCTGAGCCCCTGGTTGACTCTTCTATGGTTAAGACCATGGAGACTGCAAGTGACTATGAGACTCTTATAGCCCATGGAAAAGAATTACAAGAGTGTGGAAAAGTACAAGAGGCCTTAAACTGCTTGGTTAAAGCACTTGACATAAAAAGTTCTGACCCTGAAGTCATGCTCATGACTTTGAGTTTGTATAAGCAACTCAGGAATACTTGAAAATGCTAGAACCTATGCACTGAGGTGGGGGAGGTATTTTCAGAGATAAAGAAGTCCTGCTGTGTAACCCTGTCTGGCCATAAACTCATGAACTGCTTTAGTCTCCTGAGTGCTGGGAGTATAGACGTCTACCAACATGCCCATCTGTTTATTGCATTTTTAAAATGCAACTGATTGTAAAATGTTTTTTGTTTCCATAATTTTCTTTGACAGCATTAAAGATTTGTGCTTAAGTTAAGAAAGAACTCATAAAGCAGCTTCTGCCTGGCTCCTATCTCCTGTTCCGCCTCTTTCAACATACTGTTTTCTGAATGCTATGTTAATATTTCCTCACCTGAATATTCTTACTTTTTTCTTTTAGGCATATTCTATAAACTTAAGAAAATTAACTGTGCATGGTTTGTTTGGATTTGTTTCCTTGTGATACTAAGGATTGACTTGTCTTAGTTTTTAATGTTGAAACAAGGTCTCACTAAGTCCCTGTGTTGTCCAGATTGGGCTCAAACTTGCCATCCTCCTGCCTTATCCTTGAATACTAGATTATGTGTGCCCTACCATTCCCCACTTGACATTTGTTGTAAAATTATTCTGGATATTTTCTCTGAAAGGGATTACCTTGTAGATCACAATCCAGATAAGAAAATTGAAGTTACTTTTCTCAATGTAAAAAAAAGTCCTTATAGACAGCTTCTGTGTTCTTAAGATAGAAAATAAGGGTGAGGAGTTGCATTGGAGACAGTAAGAGAGAAGCACTTCTCACAGGTTAGCTCACTGAGGCTGGGGGCCACGTGCAGGGAGCTGGTCCCAAGAACTCATAGTCACCACCTAGAGTGTCTGCTGGATTAGCCAATGTTGTGAATTTTTAGATGTATGATTCTAAGGATGTGCTTTTGTAAGTAAAGCTGTTAGTTTCTTTCATTCAGTAGAAAGGATCTGAGAGGTGTGTGTCTCCAGCAGACTAGGGTGGCCACATCTACACTGCTCATGGGACATGGTCCAAGATAGGCTGAGAAAGGAGGAGGCAGTGTGGATGGGTTGAGCCCTGCTTGCTTTCTTCCATAATTCTTGCCACTCTCTGAAGCAGCTCTGGAAGTCATCTCTTGGCTTCTTGAGCTGTGAGTAAGAATTCAGTGACTGCTGCTGCTGAGCGCCACCTTGTGGAAAGAGAGGCTTGTAAAAACATTAGAGGATGTTCTCATCTCAACCACCTGACTCACCAGGTCTGCACCGTATCACTTCTGCCTCTTCCCTAAAGTCAAATGATCATGCCAGGCAAACTTTTGAATGGAATCTGGACACTGAGGCAGCCAAAACAGCACAACTGAAGACAAGAAAGCAGACTTCCATAACTGCTTCAGAAAGTGGCAAAAATGATGGGGTAAGTCTCTTTAAAGCCAGGAGGGGCTGGGGAGATAGCTCCGTAGAATGAGCACTTGCCTGGCAAGTACAAGGCCCTGAGTTCAGTACTGAAAAAAGAAAGCCAGGAGGGCTGCCTTATTTTTAAGAGGGATTAATGACAATGTATCTTTTACTATAATAATTTTTAAAGTTTAAACATTCTCTCTATTTTTCTATCAGATCTCTTATTTCTTGATTCATAAGGCAGAGGTACTTCTTGTCGACTGTGTAAGTAGGCTGGAGCACTCCGATTTCTCTCCATCTTCCCTCTCTCGTTTCTACTTTCCTGCTTTTGTTATCTGTACTGTGTTTGTGGTTTTAAAATCACCTCCAATAGAAATCATTTGCTCATAAAGGAGTTGCTTACTTTTCTCCCTTGGCAGGCCTGGCAACTGCACATCTGTTCTCGGACTAAAGATCTTCCTGTTACGTTATTTCATAGTCAGGAGATCGTGTACTGCGTAGCTGTGGGGCATGGGTGCTTTTACTGACTGTATTGCTTTTGAGATTCATTCCTGTCCCAGCATGCATCAGCCTTCACTCCTTTTGTTGACTGAGTAATAAGTAATTGTGTGACTGTCACATCTTGCCTTTCTGTTTGTATGTTGATGAACGTTTAAGTTGTTGCCACTTGGCTGTTGTGAGTTACCCTGCAGTGAACACACTTATGTAGAAGTCTTTGCACACATGTTACATTTTTGGATATATGTCTAAGATTGCTTGGCCATATGGAACTCACTGTTAAACCTGAAGAACTACCTAACTATTCTGTGTGCTGTTGTTTTTGCATTTTCATCATGCTAAGTAACTCATTTAAGTGGAGGTTTTCTTAGCATTTGGTTTATAAATTGATCTTAGAAGTTGAAATTCAATAAGATGGGTCTCAGTGTGAGCAAGTTAAATTGTTCAGTGCAGGGACCACACTCATTTTATCACTTTGCCTTCTCCACTCCTATTAAAAATAAGTTCTCATCTGTACCTTGAATTAACTATTTTTGATAGTCATGTTTTTCTCTATACCTTTGCTTATTTCTTTTTTATGTATTTAATACAAGGTCTATAGGGCCTCACTATGTAGATCAGGCTCATAGTGATCTTCCTCTTTTCCACCTCCCAAGTGCTGGGATTACAGGTGTTCCACGTGCCCAGGCTCATTGGCCATCTCAGCATACCCCTGGGCCGGAGCTGGCATGGCAGGCCAGGGCTTGAACGCCCAGCCCCTGCATCTGCCTAAGCAGGTGCTTTAATCTGCTGAGCTATCTGGCCAGCCCTTGCCTATCACTTTTTATTGGAGCGTTTTCTCAAATGTTTGGCAAGTCTGAGCTGTCAATTTGTATTTAAGAATGTGAAGTCCCTTGATGGGGTTCCCTACATAAGTAAGACTTGTCACCTGTTGCTTTGTGCTTTACAGAGGTCAGGGGGCTGGGAGGAAAATGGCAGAAGGAAGCCTTCGCGTTTCATCTGCCAGCGAGCTCCTTCGGCTTCAGTAGCAAGGTGACACGGTGTCTTTTGTATCCGCTCTCGGTTCATCGTCGCAGTTAACCAGATGTCCCTTGCCTTTCTGGGGCTCCTACACACCATCATCACTTGGATTCTGAGAGCTCCACATTCCCTCCTGTCACGCTTTTCACGGCTGTACCCTGCCTAGAGGTTATGGGCGCCTGCTGTTCAGTTGTTCTGCCATCTTTCTTCTATTCTGCCTTTAAGAAGGTTGTCGGTGCCTCTAAGTCACTAAAACCCCTTCACTCATTTATTGTTCCTGTGTATTTATATCTTAAGCCTTTTTACTCTCATTTTGTGAGGACTTGGAGTGGAGATAAATACATATGGACAATCTGTTAGCCTTAGTTCAAAATCCTCCATCCATCTTTAAATGTGGATAGCCACAGGAACAAAGATTTTTTTTAAACATTTATTTATTTATTTATTTATTGTGTGGGGGGGG
>NDGN011471525.1:0-16216 GCA_002564285.1 Tympanoctomys barrerae | reverse complement strand
AGCTGCAGGTTTTCACCCCAGGCCTGTATGCCAGGCCTGAGCTGAGCCTGGAGGGGACAAGGTGTAGTAAGGGGCAGAGGCAGCTCTCCCACATACTCACCAGGCCTGGAGTGGGATTGGGTCTTGGGGTTCCCGGAACACGGCAGAAATTCTTATTCTGCGTGGTGGGTGGGGAAGGTGCTGCAGAATGGTGGTGGGCATTCCATTGGGGTGGAAGAATGTCTCACCCATGGTGTGCCTGGGCTGGAACCAGTAATAAGTCCTGCCAGTGCAGGGTAGCCGGAAGTTCTGCCACAAACTCACAGGGCATGGGCTAGGACTGGGTTTAGGGTTTCCCAGAATGTGGCAGAAATTCCTACTCTGCAGTCGGGGTGGGGGAGGTGCTGCGGAGTGATGGGGTGCATCCCAAGGGGGTGGAAGAGGGTCTCACCCATGCTGCGCCTGGGCTGGGACCAGTAATATGTCCCGCTGGTGCAGGGTAGCCAGAAACTCTCCCACACACTCACTGGGCCTGGGCTAGGATTTTGTTTTTATTATTGATGAATTTTTTTTTTTTTTTTTACGGAACCTGGTATTGAACTCAGGCATTGCACTTGTCAGGGAAGCACTGATTCTACTGAGCTATCTCCTCGGCTCCTTAGTGATGAATCTTAATGAAACACAGAGTTTTATTGTATTTGACACAGGTCCCAAAACTTTTAAATAATTATTAAATCTTGTACTTTAGCAACCCCCCATGATACATGCAGAACACATGCACTTCTTAGCCATTCATCTCTACCATTTCCATTAGAAAAAGACAAAACTCCTACCTAGCTTCCTTGTTATCACCTTCTACTTTTTGCACTTTTTGTTTTTTCCTGGGACTCAAACTCAGGACCTTGCACTTGCCAGGCAAATGCTTGTGCCACTGAGCTATACCCCAAGGCAATGTTTCTAATTTTTTTCTTCTTTTTGTTTTTGTATTTATTACAGGGTCTCCAGGATCTCACTACATAGACCAGACTCATAGTGATCTGCCTGTGTTCAGCCTCCCAAGAACTGAAATTACAGGCACATCCAGTCTCAAATGCCATCTCAGCATGCTCCGGGGGCAGGGTCGGGGCAGCACGGTATGCTAGGGATCAAACCCTGGCCACTGTGCTCTGCCTAAGCAGGCACTTTAGTCTGCTGAGCTATATAGACTGCCCTTCTACCTTTGTAACTATAAATTAATGTAATTATTTGAAGGATCAGACTTTTCCACTGTTCTGGAATTTTCTTTTGGCTCCCAGACCTGCAGAATAATAATAAAAATCCCTTCCTGTGTTTTGCCGTGTTTTATGGAATCTGAGCCTTATTCTCTCTGATTTCATCTCCTGACTCTGTGGTATGGCCTGTTCTGCATTCAGCTCACCTCTGTGGGCTGCTCAAAGGCTCAACAACCTCTCTGCCTTCACCCCTTGCACTTAATGTTTCTTTGGGATGAGAATCTCTTGACCCTCAGGCGTATGCGTAGTTTCTCTCTTACTTCCAAAGTTTGCCGACCACCCTTTCTAAACAGCACATGTCACTTCCTCTGATTGATCCATCACCACTAGGCATATGATACACTTGTATATCTATTGTTTATGATTTGCACAGGAAAGAGGGTGGGAGTTTAGACTGCTTTCTTTCCTGTTGACCCCTAGGACCTATTCCTTTATGTAATTACCATGCTCAATAAATGTTTGCTGAATGAACAAGATTCTGAATGAATGAATGAATGAATGAATTCGTCATCTGAGATTTCTAATGACTATTTTCCTAAATTACAGTGAGAACTTGAAAACAAGAGGAAAGCAATCTGAAATACATTTATTTTTCTACATGTTTGTCAGCCTCCTTAGATTTTTGTTATAGTTACGTTACACTTGTTTTTCAACAATTTTATTATAGTTATCACTTTTGGGAGCAACAACAACAAATCCCTGACTCCATAAACTTATATCTTGTTGGGTGGATGAAATAACACACAGGCATGGCTGAAGCAGGGCAGGGCACAAGCATTCATTACGTATTAGTGGTGGTGTGCACACCACATTTCCTCATAGATAAATCTGTCTATATCATGGAAAAGGATTTTGTAAACACACATTTAAGTGCTCATTATCTTAAAGTGATTGTATAATGGGCAATTCATTTTTATTTGTTTTCCTTTTCTATTTTTCCCATAATCAGTCTAATTAGGAAAAAAAATTCCCTTAAAATTGGATTCAAATGCCCTTACAAAGTTTCTTTCTTAGCATAATCATTTAATTAACTTTGTTCTATTTCTTTGTGAAACTAACTTAGTACTGACTGAATATGAAAAATTGGTGGAAGATAGCTATACTCATGTTCAATTTTGAATCTTTCATTTATAAAATTGGAGTCATGTTTGAAAATGTACTGAGGTTTTACTAGATTTCATTCAAATTAGCCACCTTTACATGAAAGACTTGACGTTCATAATTTTCTCATTTATTAACATTATATAGATAATTTGTGATCTTATATCAGAAATTTTCTCTTGGTGTGTGGGTTTAATAGCAATATTGGAGAAAAATACAATATTTTTATTCTCAAATATCTGTGCCATATTATCAATGAGTAACAGTGAAGAAAAGAAGAAAGCTTTATAGGCAGAAGAAAATATAAGGGTAAAACAAGTAAAGACAAAAGACAAAGTAATATATGGCTTGGAACATCATTGTAGCTGCTAAATAAACCTAAAAGCCTGGCTTTAGGAGACTGCCGAGAGTGTACCTAAGGAAAGGTTTTGGTTCTTGGCTCCACAGCAGAGGCTGACCGTACTCAACAGTGGTGAGCGGATCTGGGCAGAGTTGCAGCTGCTGTTGGGATCCCCTTCTGGATGAGCCCCCCGTGAGGTGAGGGCACCAGAATAAACAGAGCGCATGGCTCGGAGGCGCGTGCTGCCCGTCTCAGTTCTACAGCACAGCATAAAACAAATGGAACTCTTAGCTATCATTGGGTGAGACCAAAAGATCCGAAAGTTCTTGCGGAATGGTGATTGTCACCTCTACTCACAAGTGAAGCTGAGTTTCCCTAAGGCTTGTGAAGACATGAACACAGGATAGCTCACTAACTGATAGAGTTGTGTGTTTCACGGTGAGCAGTCTTCTAGAAGTCAAGATACGTATATTTGCAATGAGATACAACTCCACAAGTTCCGGGGCACCTTGAACTGTAGAAGCATGTACAGTGCTCCTTTAGGAGCAACTTCATTTTCAATTAATCTCTTAGTACATGGAACACATACTTCTTTCGCAAAGATTTAGTGCTGTGGTTTGTGTCTAGCTGTCCCCCCGCAGCCCCAAAGCCTCATGCAGTCACTGGGTCGGGCTGCTAGAGCTTGTGATTAATTCGTGATGCAATGCTGGGGTTATGGCTGTGAGGGCTGCACCCCCCCCCGGGGGGGGGGCTGAGAGTCTGAAGGCGATACCAGGAAGGAAGAGGCACTTCCTGCTCTGCTGCTGCCACAGCCACTGCTCTTCCCTTTTCGTTTTTGCTGATTTTCTGCCACCATGAACAGCTGCTCTCTGCCATCTGCCATCCTTCCTTGGAACCAGCTGATTATGGACTGAAACCTCCACAAAATATGAGCTAAATTAACATTTTCTACCTTAATTTTGGGTGACAGGTATTTTGTCCCAGCAATGAGAGACAAGTGAGATATTCAGTATACCATTCCAGCTACTACTACTAGTACTATATAGTGAATATTAATAGATGATAAGTAATATTATTTTATATATAATTAATTTGACAAATAATAAGTTATCATTATTCTCCATATTTTTCCCACAAAGACACTGAGGCATAGAGATTTTGAATGACTAGTTTCAAGATGTAGAAGAAGGAAAAAAAAATAGGACAAAGATAGTCAAACATAGGTTAACTTGACCCAAGGTTGATGCCCTCACCCCATGCCATATGGGGCACTTACTAAAGAGTGGGATTTGGAGTTAAACTACTTGGGCCCACATATTGCTTTTGACTTTTGCTGTGTGACTTGGAGAAGACACTTAACCCTTCTGAACCTCGTTTCCTCAAATCTAAAATCAGATTGAAAATGCTATTTGCTTCATAAGATTTTGTTTTGGTTAAATAAAGGGCTTAGAAGAGTCACTGAAATATAATTGGCCTTCACTTAGCATTCACTTAGCGTAAGTTTCTCTGTCTCCCCCCTCCCCTGTCCATACACACACACACACACACACACACACACACACACACACACATTATTAGGAGTGAAACTTAAAGGAGGAGAGATTTAGTTGGCTCATAGTTTCAGAGAGCGGAGTCCATGGTTAGCTATTAATGCCCCACCACCACACACTTGATGGAATAGCTTTTGTTATTTAACCCTTAAACATGACATCTTGTAGTTCAGTCAATTAATGATTAGCAACCTCTTCTAATTCTAAAATGGTATGAAAACATGCTGTATCATGTCTGATTTTATAGGGTATTTGCATTTCTTCACAGTGGAGTCATTTTTACTAAAGTTTTTCCATATCTTTTAAGATACTTTTTATCTAATTATGAAATTTATTCCTTTCTTTGCTGTATACTTTGTTTTGTTTTATACTTTGAAGACTATTTTTAAAAAATCATGTAATGTGTACTTTTTAGCTAAAAAATGCTTTACAAAAGTAGACATAAATTTTAAGCTCCTCAAGTGGAAATCATATGCTAGCCTGCCTTTGTACTTTAATTTCTCTATTAAATACTATTCTGGTTCAGAGCAATCAATTTTAGTCAAAGTTTGCTCATTAAAATAGCCTATTAGGAGAAAATGAAATGACTTGATATTCCCTCCAAACAGAGATTTATTTCATGCTTCTTACAAGGGAAAGAGAAAAAATATTGTTAGGGGAAAAACCATAAACATAGCTTCAAATAATCTTCCTTTTTCTTTAAAGTCAAAAACATCAATTAAAAGTGTGGAAGATGGTTAAGTCATTGGCTTTTGTTTGAATAACCCCCTTGAGGATGATGTTCAAAAGCTATTAGCCCAATTCTATTAAAGTCATTTCCTATGGTTATCTTGATAAATAGCAATAGAACACATGCGGAGATTCCTGCCCCACCTGCGTTAATTAACAAAGAAATGCACATATGTGATGAATGCTTTATTGAGTTAGTTAGATGGCAAATCACTGCTAGTCAGTGGTTTTCAGGCTATAACTATCTGATTGAATTAGCATTTGTATTAGCACACCAATTTCAATTCCAAGTAGGACATCTGATGGGAACCACCTGGGAAAATCGTTTTTTGATATCCTGTATGTCATATTTCCTCAGGGGCGGGGGATATAACTCAGTGGCACAGACGCTTGCCTACCAAGTGCAAGGTCCTGAGTATGATTTCCAGCAAAAGAAACAAACAAACAAACAAATTTTCTTCATGTTGTTAAATCCATTTACATTTAGTTCCAGTGTAAACTTATTACATTTAGTTCCAGAGTAAACTGAATCACTTGTGTCTTTCTTTAAAGTTTTTCACTTCATGTCAGGGTTAGATCTAACTCCCCACCAAGTTTCATGTGTTCAGCGGTGGGGCTTTTGCAAGGTGGTTGGATCATTTGTGTGCTATATTTGTTAGTAGATTCATCAAGTAAAATTTGATAATTGAATATGCTGTGAGGAGATCAGATCTGATTTGAAAAGGTGAGTCATTGGGGCATGATTTCAGAGGATATCTATATATCTATGTCTCTGTGCTTTATGTCTACCTCCTGGTTGCAGTGGGTTGTGCAGCTTTTCCCTGTAATGTCCTTTTCCCATGATACTTCTGCCTGGAAGCCAGCTATCCATGGACTCCTCTCTCTGAAACCATAAGCAACTCAATCTCTCCTCCTTTAAGTTTTGCTCCTAGTAATTTTGTTCCAGTGAAGCAAGACTGAATAATACATATAATGTGAGAAATAAAACATTTGTGGTTTGACATTGATTTCAAACAAAAATTTGACAGAAAGAAACTCTATAGAAAAGAAAAAAAAATGAATGACTGGATTTATCAAGCTTTTAATTAGGAGTCTATGAAATTAAGCCACTAAACAAAAATGAAATATGATAGAGGGATATTTTTGCAGCCTGTGCACTTCTTTTCTTACTAAATATATAAGCAGTGTTCTATTTTTTACATAGGTATCTAAATGACCTTATATAGAATAATTCACCATTTCCAAGTATAAAAACACACTCTTGCAGTATGTGAGATGATGTTTCCTCTGGGCTTTCTCAGAAGAAAGAGAAGGATCTTGTGCAGATAGCCAGAAGGGGGAACCTAGGGTGGCCCTAATGCTCACCAAGGCCCCACAGAGAGGTTGACAGAGGGAGATTTTGTGTATACCATTTATGATTTGATATCTTAGAAGATCTGAAAGGGACTTTTATCACCCTTTATTATAGGGTATCGCAAGGGTTTCTGGGTACGCTATTACATACTTACTTTTGGATCTATTTCATTATTTTTATAATAATTTTTCCATAAATATGATGAGAGGAGCATAAATTTCACAAAATGAAGTCATGAAAACATCATATTTTTCCTTTTGTCTGCCATTTAAGCATCATACTAAATCATTTTCTTTGCTTTTCCTCATTTTAATTTTTAGGCCATTATTTTATATTGAAGGCTTAAAATTTCCTTTAGTTTATCCAACTTTAGTAAAATAATTTCCATTTCTTTTTTCTACACTTATTATATTTAAAGACAAGAAACCAAAAACATATTTAGTTGGTTAATGTCAAACAAGTAAACTTATTTAACAAATGTATAAGGTTCATCATAGGAAAATATATTTCTTTTCCAAATGTACAGAAAGCTAAATGAAGCAGCAGATAGAATATGTTGTAGTTTGCTTTACAAAATGCTTATTTATGTGCAAAATTTTGTCAAATCATTTTCTCTCTACTGAATTTATAGATCCTGGGGCTGTAAACTTCATTAGTGTGTGATTCTAACTTTGAAAGCCTTATTCACTCTTCCACTAAAATTCAAAGACAGACTCCTCACATGTTATACTCAGATAACTGAGGCTTATGGGTTATAAAGACCTCAAAAATACTGTGAGAAATCTGACTAAAAAATCATGTTTTAATATTTTTTAAAAATGACCCTACCTTTTAGGCTCCAAAGAAACCATCACTTTCTTGTTTCGGTACATCTCTGACTTTGCCAATGTGCTAAAATTTATTTCAACCCTTTTCCTCTCTTATCTCCAAATGCTCTTGCTCCTCATATTCTTTACAGCTTAATGGGGGACTCATGCTTGAGAAGAAAAGGAATACTTTTTGATGTTTTCCTTTCTTTTGGAAAATATTTCTCACCTTATGCACAAGGAACAGGAAGGGTGTTCTAAACACAGATTGGCTCTTCATGCTAACATTATCTATCGCTCCTTTTCAGGTCATGCCTCCCCCTCCAAAGTTATTTTGAAATAATGACAATGGCCTATGGCTAAAGGAAGTGTACTTCTTATGTCCAGTCAACTACTCTGCTCTATCATCTTTTCACTGAAAAAGGAACATGACTATTTTTTCATCCCTGAAGGAGAAAAATTCCTGGGCAAAGAGCAGCACCGCGGGACTGACTGTTCACTCTTCGTTGCTCAGGCTCCATTATGTCACAGTGTTTGTTTTCAGCATGGAGACAATCTTCCAAAATGCAACGATGCGGACCTTGTACAGTTTCCTAAGGAAGTTGGGACTTCAGGAAGTCATGGCCGATCTCTCAAAGGAGAGTCTCCTCCTGGAAAGGAACAAACATGCTTTATTTGTACTCGCATACCTTTTCCCTTGCGTGTGAAAGCTGCTGAAGGGGAACGTGATTTTATTTTCGGCCAACTATCCATGCCAACTCTCTCATTCAGCTTCCTGGTCCTGTGTCCACAGTCCAGCAGTCCTTTCTGACGGGGATGCTGTCAGCTTGCTCTTCCTCCCTTCCCAGTGTTGTTGCAGGTCAAGCCTGAATTCTCCTTTTGAACTTGCTAATTCTCAGTCAGCTGGATTATTTCCAAACAGTAGCTAGGATTTGCTTCATCCGTTTCCCTCAGACCTTTCTTTCCAATTGATTTTGTCTACTTTTTTCCACTTTAGCTGTGTGCATCGAGCATCACACATGCTTGATGTGTTCATTTTAACCCTAGCAATACGAATAATAATTCATGGTGAAGAAAAACAAATAAAAAATAGCTTGTTGTTTTTAGACTCAGCCCTTTTTATTTAGTACATGAATTTGGTACCCACAAGCAAACATCTATTTTGTAAAACATTATTTTGATGAGCCATTCTAAGTTTAGAACCCCTCCCATCATTTGCAATCTTTTCTGTTGTTTCTCAGTTCCACATGTTTGGAGATGGAGACAGGAATGACTTAACATAGCTTCACTTGAACTACAGAAGGATGAACTACAGATCGCTCAGAATACTTTTTACTGTGGAGCAAGAGCAGACTTCTTGGGGGACTCAGAAACAGACAGATTCCTGAACATCAGGTGGTATTGAACTTAAGTTATAAACACTCTCCAGCTCTACCTGTTCCATGAGTGATTTCTGTAGTCCTGAGATGTCCTAGAGGTGCCTGAGATTTGCCCAGCAATTTTTCTACTGCTGTTGTTTCTCAACAAGCACAAGTCAAGGCACGGACTTCCAGTTACAATGCCGAGGATAGAATAAACATACCATGTTCATAGTAGGTACATGACAGATGACTGTGACTTTATTATCTGAGTTTTTTAAAATGTATTTAGTACAATGTCTCACTGTGCAGCTCGAATTCATAGTGATCCTCCTGGTCTTAGCCTCCCCAGCACTGGGAATACAGGCATGCAGCAGCACACTTAAACTCAGTCACCTGCTCAGAGCGTGTGGTGCCAGGGGTCAAACTTGGGTCCCTGCTCTTGCCTGAGCTATCTCACCGGTCCTTAACTGAGTTTTTAATGTAACAAAACAAAAATAATTTATGCTGTTGTTGCTAATATTCATATTCAAATAAAACTTTATTATAAATAGCATTTTGTAGAAAGTATGATGGAAATTATACTTTTCATTTGATTATCTCCTGAGAGAGAGAGAGAGAGAGAGAGAGAGAGAGAGTATTTCACAATAAAAGAAAGAAGAGTGACATGATGGTGCTGGTCCTGTAAAAGGCTGGTGCTGTGTTCATGTGACAGTAAACTGAGGGATGTTATGAAACTGCTGTTCAGGAGATCTGTGATGGCACAGTGGCTTCCATCTGTTGGGGTTCCCTAGGACAACTTCTACCTATAAGCAGGGAAATTAATTCTGAACATTTTTCATTTTTATATTCCCAAAAGTATGTAAAATTAACTTTGAAAGTTTAAAGGAATAAGATTCTAAAATTATTCATTTCAAGCAAGTTTGTGTGCTGACCTTAAATTCAGGTTCTCCTTCTGTAAAGCTACTGTTGGAATAAATCAAGATTCCTAGTATTTTTTTTTTTTACTGCAGAATATAATCTTTGTGAGGACACTATCATTTATTTTCTGAATCCCATCTCTATGGGATGTCCCTGATCTTTGCATTAGAGGCAACACTTAATAATTCTCAGAGTATTATAGTGAGGTTTGATTTTGTTTTTTCAGTTTTAACTTGTGAGTGTGTGGAAATAAATTGGAGACATCTGCTCTTAGGAAAGTGGCGTCCTCGCCTTGAAGATGTATTGCATGCTTATAAAAGGCTTCGGAGCACATCCTCATGTGTATTACAACCTCAGATGCACAACAAGATATCAGGGGTAGACAAAAGCTATGCCAAGTTGGAAAGAAGAAAACAACTTGTGTAGATTCATATCAAGGAGAAACAGCATCTCAGACAGAATCAAGGAAGAATAAGAAAAGAAACACTCAAAGACTCACCAGTATTGTAATATTGTGATATTGTAAGAAACAACAGACATTTTTTTGATCAAAGAAAGATACCATATTAAAGAAAAAGGAAGAGCAAGTAATTGAATTTCCTTGAAGATCTGGTAGAAGAAGTTAAGTTACTTTGCCAGAACTATAGATCAATTACAAAGCTACAATGAAAGAAAGTAAAGTTGGAGAAGAGCATATTGATCAAATAGTAAGAGATAGAACAACAAATATTCTAGAAATTCACTACGTGGTCACCAAAAAACCCAAAATGATGCCTTATTAGATGCAGTGAAACAGTATAAACCAGTGTAAGCCTAAGTTCAAAGTTATAGGAAGAGGTTTTCAAATGAGGGAGACTTTGGATCTGAATGATGTGTCTGTAGTGGGAGAACCTGACTTCAGCTTTGAAGCGGGAAGGCCTAGGGCTGGGGAGATGGCTCTGTGGCATAAGCATCTGGCTGGCAAGTGTAAGGTCCTGAGTTCAATCCCAGTACCACACACACTAACTAATTGACTAACTAACTAACTAAATCTACAAGTGGGAAGGTCTAGGATAGCAGTATGTTCATGGGCGTCCTACTAAGAATTTCCAGGGACAAGGGAGTGGAATGAGAAGTACTGTGTGATTTGAGACAAGTTCAAAATGCACAGATGCATGCACCGCCAGAAACTGATTATTTACTTATTTTTGTTTCCTGAAGAGAATACAAAATAATAGAAAAAAAAAGCATTAGAAATGATACAGAACTTCACCAAAAAACCCCAGTAGGAATTCAACAATGGTTGCTGTATTGTATAATGTTGTCTTGAATTTAGTTGTTTAGATTAGAAAACTGATTTTTATGCTTAAATATCTTATTGCTCCCATATGTTCATTTAGAATTTTAGTGTCCTTACATTTGTCTTGTAAAATACATAATATTGGAGCTTTTTTTTTTTAAGAAGTGAATACTAGTTACTGGCTATCCATTCTTTTTAGTATCTTGGGAATTCCTCAATTTTTGATAATTTACATAATAAAAATATTTAAGCTTTCTGTTTTATAGTGAAAATAGTAAGGCCCCTATAATGTCACATAAGGGAGCCTCATTCGTTCTTAAAGACAGAAACTTAGCTTTGTACAATAGTGTTCTTTTTTAGTAAGCTGCAAACTGGGTTAAATCCTGTGATGTTATAGTGTGTTTAGTTGGCTACATGTACAGTAGTTTTAGAAACAAATGTCATGCTTTAGACAACAGCAGGTAGATTCATGTCTGTACTGAAGATGTGTATGTAGATATGTGTGCACACATAGAATAGCAACATGTCAGGACCCGGGAAATAGCTCAGTAGAATAAGTGCTTGCCTGGCAAGTACAAGATCCTGAGTTCAATCCCCAGTATTACAAAAAAGAAAAAATAAAAAGAATGACACCATGTCTCTTAAAAATATCCTCCTTTGGGGCAGGGGAGATGGCTCAGTGGAATAAGCGCTTCCCTGGCAAGTGCAAAGACCTGAGTTCAATCCCCAGTTCTGAAAAAAAAATCCTCCTTTTCTCATATTATTCCAAGGAATTTTTGGCGTGCACCTTTCACAGTGCAGAGCATTGTCTAGCTTATGTTTTATTGAAAGATGTCCAAGTGAAGGAGAAGGACTTCAGCTGCTGGAAGAGGCCGAGACAAAAGGAAAAAAGACATAATTTACTGGTCCAATATAATGTGATTTATAGAATATTTCTTCCCTCACACAGGGTGCTGCTCTCATGCACTGCCTACTGTCCTGATAGAGAAGCGTACTGTGTCGGTGATGCGCTTAGGTTTGGGAGGGGACATGGATCTCCTTTGGACACGTTTCTTTGAATGTTTTACTAAGTTACCATCAAAGATACCAAATTTTGCCCAGCTCAGAACAAGAGAAGTTTTCCTATCTAATTCTAGTGCTAATAATTTTTATACCTTGGATATGGCACAAGAATCTACAAAGTTATTCAGTATTTAGTTGTAAAAATTAATTTCTCTCTCTCTCTCTCTCCTCTCTCTCTCCCCTCTTTCTCTCTCCTCTCCTCTCATTCTCTCTCTCTCTCTCTCTCTCTGTCTCTCTCTCTCTCTCTCTCTTCCTCCTCCTCCTCTTCTCCCTCCTCCCTGGAAAGCTATTCAGATATTTCTCAATTGACCTTCTTTTCTATTGTACATAGTGACTCACACATACAGTATGAGTCATAAAAACACTAAACACTATTAGCTGAATCAAAAACAATGACTACCACTCAAACCATGAGATAAATCACTCTTTTTTAAACATACCCTATATCCTTAACTTACCACTCACTTTACATAAACAAATAGAGAACAGTGGTTATGTGAGTAAAGGTATAATAGTAACCATCAAGATACCGAGAAAGCAGCCTTAGAGCAGTGGGTTTGTGCTAAATAAAGGATATATATATATATATATATATATATATATATATAATTTTTTTTCCCCTGGGAGAAGACCTGTTGTCAGATATAACCTAGCATTTAGGATATGGTTTAATGCAATAATCAAATCTTTATCAGATGTTGTCTCTTTGAGGAATTCACAGCCAGGCATTGTTCAGTATGGCTCATCAGGCACCTGCACCCACCTTGGGAAACCAAGCACTACAAATGCCTGCTTTGCCCCAGACCCCCATCTTTCCATCTACCCACCTCTAGCAAGCCCCCATGGGATTTCTCGATACTTAACTGCCTGATCTGGATTCCCAAGGATGTTGAGATTGAACAGGATGGAAGTCAAGAGAACTGCAGAATGCCATTGGGGGCTGCGGGGAGCCAAAGGCGGTCTCCTTGGTGGGGAGTGAATTGCGTCTGCTTTCTTGGTGCCATGTATTTTGCAATGCATGAGGAAGCTGTTCAGAGGAGATCATAAAAATCTGGGTGAAGACAGATTGCATTGATGTCTGTTTGCTCCTTCATTTCTTGTGTGGTTATGGGTTTCAATAGCAGCAAGACTTCAGAAGCCATAGAAACTGGTTAGTGAAACTGAAAATGAAGTGTGCCAAGAGACACAAAAGCAGGCAGCAGACGTCAATAGTTTCTTTCATGCTTCTTACAAATGTGTCACTTCTGCAGTGTATGCTTCCTTTCTGGAGAATGAATCACTGCTGGGTCTGACAAGTATTATCAGAGATATGTTCTCTCTTCTGCCCAGTGAGGAAGAAACAATAAAACTCTGCCAATACAAAAACAGACTCTGAGCATTAGGTATGTAGAATCTATCTCTTCACAGAAAAAGGCTGTTGGTCATGAGTTTTTACAGCAAAGTGATTCACTCTTGAGGATGACAACACAAGTGACATGTTCACAAGTATGAAAACCTGATGGTTGAATTTGCTTGAAAACTCAACCCCAAAAGTCTTAAGCCCATGGTGGTTCCTGTTATAGCTACAAGAAGTAATACTTCTCTCATACCTACAAATGGCTAATGTCAATTAGTACTGCTTACTTTCATGATGTTTGTGTAATTTCTAGTCCAGGATGCCCCCATATCGTCAACAGCATCAGCCAACAGTGGTCGCTGGAATCCAGTGCTGGCACCAAAGTTAGATCTCCTTTCGCATTCTCCTACCCTTGCCAAGGCAATCAAATTAATGCTGCTTTCCAAACCATCCAGTCTAGTAAACTCTCCTGACTTAGAAGGGAAATTTAGTCAGTAATATCAGTTCGCATTGTTTCTCTCCTCTTAGTGTAAGGTAGGGAATCTTGCCAAGTAGGCTGGTGGCTGTCGTCTGCTGATGCCCTGTGAAGGCTTTAATAAGCTGACATTTCCTGTTGCTGAGCTGCCATGTCTGCGGGCCAAACCAAACAGTTTGTGCTCTTTGAATCACAGTCCGTGTTTTTGTCTCTCTTTCTTCCTTCTTTGAATCCACTCCCCAGGTCTGCTAGCCTCTTTTTCTCAATCTAGCCTGTCTAACTGCATAGTACAAGGGTCAGAAGGCTGAACTGCTAAAAAAAAAAACAACTCCCTTGAGAACAGTGCCATCAGAGGTGTGGTGTTACCTTTGTTCTGAGACAGAAAGAAACACTGGCTGGCAGCGTTACTTCTAAGATGCAGAGACAGCTCGAGGAGGAACCCTAAAAGCTTTTCTGCTTCAAAGCTCTTCTTACTCTTAATTAAAGCACAGGAATACAAAATCAGACCGCTAAGGTTAAAAAAGTGAAAGCTGGAGGGAGAGAATGAGAAAGAGTATTGCCAACTCAATAGGTCTAAGCTTCTCTTTGTAATGTTTCTTACTATAATTTGACAATGGGTTATAACCTCAGACAACTAAAGATGGCAGCTAGGTAGAAGAATTTCATAATTTTATTTATTTTTTTCTTAAAAGCATGGGTCAATTCATCCTGTCAAGGCTGCTCGGTTGGCAGGCAAGGACTCCTACCTCTAGGGTAGGTGAAGAGCAGCTCCAAGGTTGGGTTGGGTTGGACCTGCCCAGACTCTGCAGTGACCCTGAGTCCTGGCACCCCAGCAGGACACTATTGGGTGTCCTTCTGCACCAGCACTGCGGAAAAAGTGTTTGAGTTCCTGGTGGGAGATGCAAAGGATATTGTTTCCTTAGAAAATCTTTACTTTTTATTTAGTACCAGGAATCAAATTCAGAACCTTGCACTTGGCAGGCAGGGACTGTGCCACTGAGCTATATCTCTGGCCCTCCTTGGAAAGTCATAAAGGTACCATGCTTACTATATTCCATTCTAGCCATATTGGCACATTACTAAGCATACAGTTAATTATTAATTTTCCCCCAAGACTTTTCACCAACATATTCCTACATGGGATTTTTAGGTCTCTCTCAGTTCCTTATTTTCGCTCATTTTCTGTGATTTTTCAATGTGTCAAGAAATACTTTTATTTTTATTGCAGTAAAAAATTAACTTTCTGAGACTACATGGATCATTGGTTTTCTCTTGAGGATGACCATTTTCCCAGAACTAATTGAATCTGACTCCTTCCTCTGGGCAGCTTCATCAGGAAATCTGTTTCCACTCAATGTGGCAACATTAACTTAGCAACTGGAGAACTCATGTCCTAATGATGCTGGACAGTTTTCTCTAAATTTATAGTCTAGGCCACAGTTTTTGTTTTAGGAATAGGACTTGATGGAGTAACAAACTGGAATGCCTAAAGGATCCAAGAAAGTACCATAAATAATTGGTGAAATGAGTTCTACATCAAAATCATTAAAGCCTCAACATTGGAGTTCATGAGTAGAAGGCAGGGAACAGTAGTAAGAGATCTTCATATAAGCAAGTATTGTTTTACTACATAAAAAGTCTGAAAAAAAATGAGAGAGAATCCTAGTGTTCAGAAGAGAAGCTACTAGGAGCAATACAGATAATGAGTCATATGCACATAACTTCACAGAGAAGACACAAGCCTAGAAGAATGTGGAGCAGTAACTGGGTAGCAGAGCAGACCAAGCCAAGGAAATGAGGTCCATGGCCTCCTGCTGCAAGAGAATTACCAGGGTGTGCTGATGACTGAGCCCCAGAAACTGCATAGACTGAGGACTGCCTCTGGGACCATGGATAATGCCATGCTCACCCACGAAAGAAGTTGAGTGAGCATGAGAAACCTAGCAACCAGGAATGACAATTAAATAGAAGATTTAAGGACAGTGAGTTGTCATTCTCAGTACATTCTTCACGAAGGATAGCTAAAGCAGTGGGGCAGGGGCATTTGGGTTTTTTTTTTGTTTGTTTGTTTTACTGATAATTTTGTATGTCACTTTTTTGCATAGAAAATGAAGAAAAGCAAACAAAAAAGAGAATAATTTAGATCATTTTATTGAACATATATGAGATAGTTGTACACACAAATACCACACACATTTCAAACTCAATTTAGCCTAAACTCTCCTAATCTGTTTTCCAGAATATGTTGACTTAGTTAAAATGACAGTGCTACACAGCCCATCACTTGAGCCAGATAACCAGAACTCACTCATGATTTCATCTTCTCCCTCTCCTTAATCACCACCACAATCAATTAATTTGTCTAAAATCTTCCACAGTACTTTGCCTTCCTAAGGCCCTGCTGCTGTCTTATCCTACAACAAGTGGGTGCAATTGTCTCTAACTGATCTACTAGCTGTTAGTCTCTGCCCTAAGTCTGTTCCAGTCAAGCCCACCATTCTAAGTAAAGCACCACGTTAATGCCACTTCTCTTCTTCTAAAGGCACTTGAGTCCTTTTGTTAACTGCCTAACAAGTGAAAAAACCAGCTGCCTGTGTGGTTACTGCACCAAATACTCTATGTTGCTTGGTTTAAGCTAAACAAATGCACAAGATA
>NDGN011471511.1:0-14826 GCA_002564285.1 Tympanoctomys barrerae | reverse complement strand
GCCAAGACTAATTAAGAGAGACTAAGAAGGTCATTACATCCTCATAAAGGTAAATTTCCAAGAGGAAGAAATATCATAAATATATATTCAAAAAATATCACTGCACCAAAAAAAACTGTGTAAAACAAATATTAATAGACATAGAAAGTCAAATAGGCACCAATACAATTTTATCAAGGTATCTCCATAGGAAATTGTCATTATAGTCAGATTAACTAGAAATAAAAATCAACAACAAAATATTAGAATTGAACCAAACCTTTGAAAAAATGGACATAGTCTATGTCTACATGTGTTTTATGCTACAACATCAGAGTACACATATTCTCATCTGCACAATGGATGTTCTTCAAAATAAACCATATATTAGCTCACAGAACATGCTTAAGTAGATGTAAAGAAATGGAAATTCTTGCATATTATGAGACCACAGTGCAATGAGATTAGAAATCAAAGAGAGAAACCAGAAATCAATAGCAAGAGTAACTACAACAATTTCACAAACACATAGAAATTAAATAACACCTTCTGAACAATCAATAAGTCCCAGAAGAAATTAAACAGTTTCTACAATTAAACAACAATGCCAATACAACATACTGGAACTCGTGGGATACAATGAAAGCAGTTGTACAAGGGAAATTTATAGCACTGAATACCCGTATCAGCAAAACAGGGCAAGATCAAAACAACCTTATGTTGATCCTCAATCTTCTAGAAAAACAGAACAGGTCAAGTCCAAAGCTCACCAAAAAAGGAAATTATAAAGATCAGAGCTGAAATTAGTACAATGGAGACTAAGAAAATAATACATAGAATCAATGAACCAAAGAATTGGTTCTTTGAAAAATTAATAAAATTGACAGGCCTCTGCCCAACCTTATAAAAAATATTCAAATCCATGCAGTTGGGAAAGAAAAAGAATGAAATCACTGTACAGCCTGCAGAAATTCAGAAGATCATCTACACATATTTCAAAAACTTGTATTCTAATAAAGAACAAAATACAGGAAAAAATGGTTAGATTCCTATACACATCTGAATTACCAAAGCTAAATCATGAAGATATGAAAAATTTAAATAAACTAATTTTAATCAAAGAAATTGAAAGTATACTTAAAAACCTACCCACAAAGAAAAGGCCATGCCCTGACAAATTCACTCCTGAATACTGCAAGACATTTACATAACATCTAATACTACTTTTCAAATTCTTTAATGAAATTGGAAGGGAAAAAATACTGCCCAAATAACTTGTGGGGCAAGCTTCACTCTGATACCAAAACCAGAGAAAGACTTAACTAAGAAAGAGAACAATAGATCAATCTCCCTAATAAATATAGTTGCAAAAATCTTCAATAATACACTGGCAAACACAATGCAATAAATCTTCAAGAATATCACACACAGTGACCAAATAAAATTCTTCCCAATGATGCAGAGATGGTTCAACGTTCACAAATAAATAAATATAAGATACCATATTAATAGAGCCATGGACAAAAATCACACAAGCATCTTAATGGATGCAGAAAATGCATTTGACAAAATCTAACATTCACTCATGATAAAAACCCTAGAGAAAATTGGAATAGGTGATCTTTATCTCAATTTCATAAAAGTCACCTATAATAAGCCAACAGCCAACATCACACCAAATGGAGAAAAACCTGAAAGCTTTCACCCAAAAATCAGGAGCAAGACAAGGATGCTCACTTTCACCATTCTTATTCAATATAGTTCTGTAAACATTAGCCAGAGAAATTAGACAAGATAAAGAAACAAAAATAACAATAGGAAAGGAAGAAGTTTAATTATTATTCACAGATGACATGACAGTCTACATAGAAGACCTTAAAATCTCTACCAAAAGGCTTCTAGATCTAATAAAGTCAGTAACATAGCTGGATATAAAATCATAATTCAGAAATCTATAACATTCCTGTAAATGAATAACAAATTCACTGAGAGAGAAATTAAGGAAACAATACTTTTCACATTACAATCCAAAAAATAAAATATCTAGAAATTAATTTAATGAAGGAAGTAAAAGACAACTACATTGAAAATTACATACCCTGAAAAAGGAGATTGAAGATGGTGTCCTAAAGTGGAAAGATCCCTTGCTCTTGGGTAGGAAGAGCTAATATATTGAAAGCGACCATACTTTTAAAATTGTTATACAGATTTAATACAATTCCAATCAAAACTCCAAGAGTATATCTTACAGAATTAAAAAAAAAAAACAATCTGAAAATTCATTTGGAACTAGAAGAAATTTAGAATAGTAAAGGTAGTTCTTGGCAATAAAAGTAAGGTAGGGAGCATCACAATCCCTGTCTCAAAGTTATACTGCAAAGCTAGTATGATAAAAGCAGTACAGTACGCTAGAACTCTTGAAGATATTGGTATAGGCAAAGACCTTATGAACAAAACCCCATTACATAGGACATATCTTGATGAATCAACATGTGAGATTTCATATTATTAAAAAGCTTTTGTACACCAAGAAAAACCTCAACAGAGAGTAGAGACAACATGCCAGCTGTTCCTTGAAGGATTATTATCTAGACTACATAAAGCATCAAAAAATAATAATAATTTGAATCCTTAAGACCCAGTCCAAAATAGACATTGAAATGAGTAGATCCTTCCCAGCTGAAGTATAAAAGGCAAATAAATACATGAAAAATGTTCAATATCACTGGTCATTCAGGAGATACAAATTAAAACTGTGCTGAGATTCCATCACACTTCAGAAAGAATGGTTATTATCAGGCAATAAATAAATAACAAGTTGTGGAGGGACTGTGGGAAAAGAAAATAAATGAACCTTTCTCCACTGCTGGTAGGAATATGGGCTGGTGTAACTACTATGGAAATCAGTGTGGAGATTCCTCAAAAAGCTAGGACTAGAGATTCCATTTGACCTCATTATTCCCCTTTTGAGTATCTTCCAAAAAATTAAAAGCATCACACCACAGCAATATATGCACACCCATGATTACTGTGGTGAAGTTTGTAGTAAACAAATGTTGGAAACAGCCTGAATAACCATCAACCAATAAGTAGATGTTTTTAATACAGTAAAGTACTACTCTGTCATAAAGAGTGATAAGCTCAAGACATTTCTAGGTAAATTGATGCACCCAGAAACCATAGTCTTAAGTGAAATAAGTCAGACACATATATAATGCTTCATTGTTTGTGTGGTGTGAGAAACCAAAAGTATGAATATGGACCAAAATGTATAATAGGCATTGTGAAATTTAAAACTATGTTCAAATGGGGAGAGGAGCAAAGGTGTGAGGAGAAAAGAAAATAAAAGGAAAAATAAAAAATGAGAAAAGAAGCAAAAATGGAAACAAACCTTTTGTAAATGAGAAGAGGAGGAGAGGTTAAGGGAAAAGGAGGGGAATGGGGAAAAAATCAAGTTATATCCCATACATGTACAAATTTGCTATGCTGAATGTGATCATTATATATAACTAAAATGCACCAATAAAACCTGATTGAAAACTGTAAAAAAAAAAAAGTCTTTCCTTGAAAAAATCTGATACAAAGTGAATCACAAAATTGAGACTCCTTATATAGGGCTACAAATCCAGTTGGTCTTAGTTGTGATCACAAAATACTCGGAAGACCTCTCTCTTATCCTGATATCACTCATCTGCACATTTTTTTTTCTGTCTTTCCAATCGGGGAGTTTTCCAAACCCTCAGTTGTGAGCCATTTTTAGCCTTCCAAGCCAAACTTCAGTGGCAGCCTTCCAGGAAACCTTCTGTGTGCTCCCTGCTAGAATACACAGCTCTGAAGGCTAACTCTGCCCAGTCTATAGTTGTTGAGTACTCAGCCCGAGGGCTGCAGGAGAAGAAAATGCACCAGATACTGTACAGGTGGAGGGTTGTCAGGGGGTGCAGTGCCACATACACAGGCTTTGGGGTCATCTAGATTCATTCACATTTTGGCCTTAACACCTAGGGGCTTTCTAATCATTTCAGGTATGTTAGTTTCTAGTCCTTTAAGTCACTTTTCCCCCATACAAATTCACATTAGTTAAAAAAATATATAACATGCAGAGTCCTCAGCCCAATTCTCAATGTACACATAGAGACATATTCATAGGTCCAATCAGAAGTCTCCAGGAACTTCTCTGTACACAATATCTTTGTTAAATTCATGAGACACATCCCTTCCTTCAGTCAAGCAGGGAAACAAGAAAAGTGCATCAGCATTCTACAAATTTCCCCTGGAGTCATGGACTTTTCATGACATCCTCAAGCTCTTCTCATCCATTATCACCTTAGCCTAAGATTACATAGAAGCTACCATCCCAAAATGTGAAGCACAGAGGCCATTTGATCATTCCTTTAGGCTCACTGCCCTGAAATCAGTACATCTGATCCTTGAAGAACTGAGCTTGTTTTTCTACACATGATGGCAAAGTTCAGTGACTGGACCACATGGAGCAGTTCCAGAAGATGTTCAACCCGGCCTCTGAGTGCTAGGCTGCCTCTCATGGTCTGCTTGCTCACTCTGGGAAAAGTAACCTTTGGTCCCCTCAGCTGTGGGACTTTGGCAAGAGTGCTCAGTGAAGATTGCACACACTTGTTTTCATTCACCCACTATGCAAGTCGAGGTGGGGGCACTTGTTTCTGTGGACTCACAGGAGTGAGGCCTACCTTTCTATTTTTTGTTTTTCAATTCTGACTCCCTTCCTAATGACTTGTAGGGGGCATTGCCTGTTCCTTAATTGTCAAAGGACACCACATCAAGATCAGGGCACCTGAGAAGATGTTAGGAAATATTAGGATTATGAGATAGGAGGGGAGTAGAAAGAGAACCTCTCATGACTCCTTCACACCCGCCTCTGCTGGCTTAACCCTTCACAGCCAGCCGAGTGTATCTTGAGATTCATAGTCCATGTGGGGTTTCTGGGCTTGTTAGCTATATCTCTTCAAAGACAGCCAGCATATTTTCAGTGGTTCTGTCATGACTGCTGTCTCTGGACTTTGAATACACATTTCCCACTGGGTTCTGTTTGGCCACTGCCTCCCTTCACAGCTGTGCTGACTCCTCTGCAGGAAATGGCATGTCTGTTCTCCAGAAGAATTTAACAAATTAACTATGAACAACATCACTTGGACACGGCATGAATCTACACAGGCTGTGTCATGCCAAGGAGAAACTCTTCAGCTTTCTGTTTTCACAGATATGATGAGAAATTTCCAAGAACTGCCAGATAGATAAAAGTGTAACTGTTTAGAAAAGAAGGAAGGAGTCAGAAAAGAGAAAAGGACAGCCTTGCATGTCAAGATGATAACCCTTGGGTACAGTTATACAACAAGAGTACAACCACTTGATCAGTGGTTGAGGGAAAACATTTATGCTAAGTAGGCCCTCGCCAATTAGTGTAACATCTATACACATACAATGATTAAAAACCAAACAGTGCATGAGGAACTACTTGACAGTCTACATTGTTCCAGGCTTTGTTTGATATTTTAGGCACAGAATCTTTTATTCACACCATGATCCACAAGGTTCATGCTAAACTGGGAAGTCAGTGGGGAGATGAGCCAGATAAAAGAAATTAAATATAAATAGCCACAAAAAATCATATGTTCTGTGGCTTTATGTCCATGAAATATCTAGAATAATAAAATCAATAAATATGGGAAACATAGTAATGATTACCAGGGAAAGACAAATGGGGACGAAATTCTTAGGGAACACAGGTGTCCTTTCAGGATGATGGAATTTTTAACACTAGATAAAGGTAAACATTTCAAACAATGAATGCACTATATGTTACTGGCCTGTGAGCTTTAAAATGCTTAGTTTTACATTATATAAATGTTTTATAAATAGAAACAAAAATAAGTTAAATACATTTTTTCAAGAGTTACACAGCTACTTAGTGATAGAGCTTTGATTGGAACTCTGAATTGGATAAATCAGGTCCATAACAAAGGTGAATAAGTTCAGTTGTGTGCCATATACAAAACTAGCTGTATTTCCAAATACACTAGAATCTTCTTTTTGATTCTGGTCCTTAGTGTGCACCTACCTCATTTAGATACTCTTTCCTCTCTTTACCACATCCAGGTGGTAAAGAAGTTAAGTTTGCCTTAATTAATTTATGCTGTCAGATTCTTCCTTCACCAACAACCACACCATATAACTTATTACATTTGTTTGGGGCCCTGATTTCTTCATGACAAAAAAATTTATCATAGTTAAACATAAAAATATTATTGAAAGGCCGGCCAGATAGCTCAGCAGACTAAAGCACTTAGGCAGGTGAAGTGACCAGAGTTTGATTCCCCACATGCCATGCTGGCCCTGCCCATGGGGCGTGCTGACAGGGAAATTGAGACTGTGTGTGGTGGCGTGAGCCTGTAATTCCAGTGCTTGGGATGCTAAAAACAGGAAATCAATATGAGTCTGATCTGTGTAGTGAGACCCTGTAAGCCCTGTATTAAATACATTAAAAAATAAGACATTTTTGTCAAAGAAAGGCAAACTTAATTTCTTGATCAGTAAAAGTCAAGAACCAAGGGATTGCAAAAGTTCTTAATGTAATTTATGTGCTTTTAATGGCTTCTGTATAACAAGTGTGAATAGACATTTGATTCAGAAAAAAGATCTTTTAAAAGTTGTTATCAACTTTACTGAATCCATAATATATAGAAATAGAGTCAATTTGCAATTCCCACTCTTATGGTCCTTTGTGGTTATTTTCAAACACCATTACTGACAGCACAAAATGAAAAACATTTTGCTTAATGCATTTAACTTTTATTTTATTACTTCAACAATATTTTTTTTACTTTTTCATTTTAAAAATAAAAATATTAATTCATTAAATATGAATTCATAGAACAGTTTTCATTTTTAGCTGCATTGTGTGTTTCAGCATCTTTGAGAACTGAATTAAAATCCATCCAGCACTGACCAATGGCTTGTGTAGATAAGTACTGTGTATCTCCAAACCTCAGCATCTACAGAAGAAGAAAGCATACAAGTCAGACCCTCTGATGGCTGTGCGAACTGCCCCTTTCTGGAGAAGCCACTAATGTGACCTCTTCGTGCCCAGCTGCCATGGCCCACCGTTTCCTCCACATGTGGATAGGGCAATCAGAGTTAGCGAGGTTAAACAGTGCTTCCTGGCCACCATGGCCAAACTCAGCTTTCATTCCTTCAGAAGAACTATTTCCCAAACAAAATTTCAAACACAACAAAGGTGGGTAAGTGAGGTCTATTTTCCAGAAGAGCTGGAGTACTTTCCACAGACATTGAAAGGAGAGAAGCCTAGCCTGTTGCAGCTATTGATGGTCTATCGATTTCCTGCCACTTTCTGGTCACACCTTCGGGTTGAGTGCAGCTGTCTTCACTGGTTGCACAGAACAGCAGCCTCCTAGTCCAGCCAAGGTTTCTCATGGAGCATCCGTGGCAGTGAAGTACAGATAAACTGGACACAGGTCCCAGGTGACACTGGGCTGTTCATGGAGAAACTCCTGACCACACTTCACTCTGTATAAATTCCCAGATAAGGCCCAAATAAAACTTTGATTTATGGCATTAAACCCTTAAATGAAAAGGCAGTATTTTTTTGTTTGATTTAATTTGAAGCACACTAAAATTGTACTCTATTTCTACGAGGAGTGGATAGCAGGAATTTCAAGGGGCTCAGCCTATTTTTTAAGCTGTCATTAAAAATGATTAATATTTAAGAGAGATCAATAAAAATTGAATTTGAAAAAAATCAATACTTAAGCAAAAGCATTACAAATCACATGACTAACATTGACACCCTTCATATATTAAAAAGGTTTGTTTTCCTGTGGCATGTGGGCAAAGCTACAGCTGTATGAAGCAAAAATTTAAAGTGGTGATATATTAGTATGAGCTGTAGGATAAATCATTTTGAAAATCAACCCCAGTCCTTTAGAGAAAGAAAAACATTGAAGTAAATGCCAGCAAACATTAAATCTCACTGTCAAATATATATTAAATGTAAGTACATATGGATTTGGATTTATATATTTATAGCAATCTTTCTTCTGTTCCTATTGCTCATACAGCGTCTATGTCTAGAAAGAAGTTGTGGTTATTTAAAATGGTAAACACAGTTGTGTTTCATTTTAGTTGTGATAGATGAAAAGACTAGTATCCTTAAATTCAGAATCATGCTGCAACCAAAATCCCAAAGGATTCCCCAAACAAATACAAGAATGTGCTTTTTATAACTATTATAGTGCTGTCCTCAGCTCACTGGAGACAATACTATCCAGCCCATGCCTGAGTTTCCCAGTCTCCTGTCCTTTTGCCAGATTCCAGTCCTGGACTTGGCCCTGTGCCAGTTCCTACTTGGTTTCTCCAGAGCAGGTTCCTACCATGCCAGGAAATATGTAGCCCTCATCATGTCTTGCTGTACTGACCACATATGTTCCAAGAAAGAGCAATGAAAGAGAACATTCATGTAAGTATTGTTTATGATTCTCTTATTGTACTCTGTATTCTTACATCATTCATTCTTTCACCTAGATTTCTTTCTACTCCCGTGTTTAACCACACTTCTTCTGTTTGTTGTTTTTTAGTCAAACTGGCCTTGAGAAATAGTAAAAGGTATGCCGGCCAAATAGCTCAGTGGATTAAAGCACCTGGAAGCAGGCATAGGGGCTAGGGGTTTGATCCCCAGGCCTGCTGTGCTGGCCCCGCATCAGGGGTACACTACTGAGACAGCAATTGAGACTTGGCATGGTGGCACACACCTGTAATCTGAGCTCTTGGGAAGCTGTAAACAGGTAGATCACTATGAGTATGATCTAGTAGTGAGACCCTGAACATCCTGTAGACCTTCCTTAAAAGAGAGAGAGAGAGAGAGAGAGAGAGAGAGAGAGAGAGAGACCAAAAGTGCAAAAGTTAGCCTTCTTATGATTGATGCATCCACGTCTTCTGTGACATATGGGCCTAACTTGAAGTCTGCTAAGAGTGCTCAAAATCCAAATTTCTCAAGTATTAATGATGCAGTGTCTATCACTTTTATTCCAAGATATTTCTGTGAATAAAAATCATTTTTGATTTTCATTTGTGTGGGTTAAATTTCACAAAAAGTGTTGAAATATATATATACTTTAAAGAAAATATAACAAGCAGTTTGTAATATTAAATAATTATACAGAAAGGAAAATGAGAGAGAGAGAGAGAGACAGAGAGAGAGACAGAGAGAGAGAGATTCTTGTTACTTAAAAGGGCACAAACTCCAAAGGTGAGGTCTTCATCACTGTGACATGATCACCTCTTACAGGCTCCATCTCCAAGTTCTGTCACACTGGAGATTCGGCTCCACTGTATAAATGGGGGGAAATGCAGGCATTTAGCTAATAGACGCATGAGACAGTTTTAGAGATAAGGTATTCTTTTCAGTCAATTTGAATTTTGGGCATTATGAATTTGAGCATCTATTTTTGAGAAGGCAGTTGAAAACAGAAAATCGAAACATCAGAAATTTTGCACTGCAATAAAATTATACAGATGATCGATACGATGATGGTGGCTTAAAATACAAAAGCATGTGATAGTCCCCTACTTCACTTCCCTTTGACAGTTTTACTGCTGCAAACAGAGCCACACAGAGTAACAGAGTGGTTACTTTATCTGACCTTTTAGAAAACTCCACACACTCTAGAAAATATCAAGGCTTTCCCTTCTACCTTACTCCTCTTTTCTGATAAGAATTAGCAAGTGCCTTGCAAACATATCGTGATGTTTTAGTGGGTTGTGAAATAATATTTTCGATTGCAATAAATATTATTTTTAACAAGTAGAAAACAGAGTAATGTGGAATTAATAGATTTTAAACCAGAGCACATATAGTAAGTGCTTAAGTATGTGTATCCATTTGTGTGTGAAGAACTGAATAAAAATTAAAGACTATTAACTCTTATTATATGAGAGGTTCCTTACTACAACAGATATTTTCTCTTATCTAGTTCATTCTGTTTATGCATACCTGTGTGTGTATTTGTATTGACTTCATGGTTTGAGTTATAGTCAAAACATTTAAAATGTGGGAGAAAACAAAGAATAGAGTGCTCTACAAATAGAAAGTTAGTGCTTAACAAAGTTTATTCACATTTGTATTTAAGAGAACAGCTAGAAATAAGGCAGAGGAAAGCAAGTCATGGGTTAAGAGAAGATCCAGAAACTGTGTAAAGGCAAGCTACTTGTTAATGAAATGCCAATGGATAGATGGCTAGATGCAATTTATTGCAGTAAAATAATGAATGAGATAAATTAGAAGTATCTTAGATGGGTGGGAGAATTGAATTAAAAATGAAGTTTTTGAGTTCATCAAAAGTATTAGTGAGGTAAGAAGTGTTCACAAAGGCACTGGAAATTAGAGACTCATAAAGACAGCCAGGGAAGTAAGTGGTCATTAAAGACAAGATGAGTGAACAGTTTCAAGACTGCTACAAACGCTCCAAAACTTCCTTCCTCCAAAATATCACAGGACATTGAATACTTTAAAAAACATGGTTGTTCAATTTGATTTCTTCTCTGCTTGTAAAGCTTTCATTTTGACTTATGCTTTTTTCCTTAAATTAAAATTAATTTTTGATTTAAACCTTGCAACTCCAACAATGAATTACATGGCTTATAATGGCCTAAAAAAGTCTGGATTTTCCTATGCCTATGGAGGAATTAGATAAATCATCTTGCTTGCTAAAATTCCTCACTGTTGTGTTAGAGGATCTGACTCAACTTCAGCATCTTTCACCATCAAACAAAAGATAAACTAAAACTACACTTACATTCTATCCCATTCCAGTTACACTGGCTATCAGTAAGAATATAAAAAATAATAAATGTTGGCAAGGATGTGGGGAAAAGAGAACCCTTCTTCACTACTGGTGGGAATAAAAACAAGTACAACTTTTATGGAAATCAGTATGGAGATTCCTCAGAAGTCTAAACATAAATTCTATTTGACCCAGGTGTACCACTCCAAATGAGAGTCCCAAAAGAATTAAGAACTGCCATTCCCCATGGCAAAAAAGCCCTATCAGAAAAAGGGCAATTAAAAGGAATAGACCCCTTTCAGGAGAAAAAGTAAAAATGGCCAACAAATGCATTAAAAATTGCCCAATAAATCTGGCCATCATAAAGATGAAAATTTAAATAATGTTAATACCCATCTTACTCCAGAAAGAATGACAATCATTAAAACAAAACAATAACAAGCAATTCTGGGGTGGAGCATGCTTCTGCACTGCTGGTGAGAATGCAAACTGGTGCAACCACTATGGAAATCAGTATGAAGACCCTCATAAAAAAAAACACTAATGATAGAAATTCCTCTTCATCCAGCTATTCCCCTTCTAGGAATCCTCCCAAGAGTTTTTAAAACATCATACCACATGTCACAATCATCCATGCATAATATGTTTTATAGCAACAGAACTCATAATAGCTAAATTTTGGAAGCAACTATATGCCTACCAACAAAGAGATGAACAAAGAAAATGTGATATTTGTACACTATGGAGCATACTGTGTTGCCAAGAAGGGTAAATTTTAGTCATTTGTAGGAAAATGGATCCCCTTGAGACAACGTTAAGTGAAATAAACTAGACAAACAAACATAATATTGCATAACTTTTTCTGAATGAGAAAACTGAAGTATAAATAATTTTAAAAACCAAAATAAGACACAATGGGAAACATGGAGATAGATCTTTTGCAAATGTGACAAGAAATTAAGATATGTTAAGTACTGTCCACATAACTACTTCCTAAGACAAATGTAAATATTGTGCACTACAAACATGTACTAATAAAATTTTAAACAAAAGGATTCAGGACTACATGCTACATACGCATAATCATGTTTATAGAATTGCAATTTACAATAGCCAAGCTGTAGAAACAGCCTAGATGGCCATCAAAATATTGATGGATAAAATAAATTTTATACATATATATGTATATACACACATATGAATTTTACTCATTCATAAAGAATGGAGAGATGATCCAATTATATTAATGGAACTAGAATCCCTTAGGATGAATGAAATCAGCAGACTGAATGAATTATCACATTTTCTCCTATTTGACAACCTAAAGTAAATAAATAAATAAGCTAAAAAACTGAAAGAAAGGAGAGATTGTAGGAAATCAGAAAGTAGACAATTAGAAGTGAGGAATGAGGTCAGTGGGGGGGGGCAGTGGGGAGAAATGGCATTGAAATTGATTCAGATATGTGGGTAGGTTTTGTCTTTTTTTTCTATTTTTGAGACAGGGTCTCAAAGTTCATCTGGCCTTGAGCTTACTTTGTAGTCCGGCCTGGCTTTGAACTTGCAATGCTCCTCCTCCCTCAACCTCCTGAGAACTGGGATTAAAGGTCTGTGCCACCACATCTGGATTGACTCAGATATGTTAAATTTAACTTTTATATGTTAAAGGTGCCAACTTCATAAAGTAAATCCTATCATCATGTAATGTTCATATTCATGAATAAAATATTTAAAAACCCAGTGCCAATATCCTTAAAGGTAACAATGAAAATACAATACCTCTTTGTCATCTGATCCAGAAATAAGGAACATAAAAGCAAGCCAATGTCACAGTGACAGTGGCTTCTCAGGCTCCAGTGGGCAGGACCTTTGTCCCATGCCATCTCCTTACCTGATACGGGGTAGGTGCAAGGAAGGAGAGTCAGGCATGGTGCTCTACTTTAAAGACATTGCCTAACACTGTCTTATGTTGTTTATACTTCTAATTCATCATCCAGTTCTTCACGCTCCTAGATGAAAGGAAATAAAAATTTTATTCCAGGTTCTTTTGTGCCAAGCCAAGCTTCCATTACTAATAAGTAAGAATCAAAAAAATCACTGTAGGAAGAAGGCCAACAGTTTATGATGCAACTGATGTGCTCTTTAAATTCCAATACCTTACCATAGTCCAAGAGACTTTAAGATGCACACCACCCTCTTCAAGAAGTCTTCTCTTTCCATTTCTCCTAGGACTCAAAGGTTTCCTAGCAAGCAAAATTGTCATTGTTATTATGAGAAAGTCCGGGCCAGGCAAAGCACCCACCACACACACACACTCACACTCTTACAGAATCAGAAATTTTACATTCTTATTTTCAGCAATGCTACCAATCTGAAAATCAGGTTTGAGTTATCTATTTAAAATACAGTGTCAAAGCTTGAACTTTATTTATGTAATATCCTCTGAGATAGAAAAATCTTCATTTTTGAGAGTAGATGTTATTTCTCCAAAGGAATAAAATTCTCATGAGACAAGACTTATAAAAAAAAGGCCAAGCAAGAGAGCATTCTGACACTAACTCCAAAGCACATTTTTGGAAATATTTTCAGCCCTGACAGCAGTGCTATTATTGAATCATCTCACTTAATGAGGAAACTTGGAAGGGAAATAACGACCAAACAAAATGAGCTGATGCTTTAGAGGTACAGCCATGTCTTTTTTAAAAAGGAGTACAGTTTAATGAATATATAAAGACCCATACAATGATAAAATTATCTTTATTCCTTTGAAAATAAGATTTCCTCAAGCATATCTGAATTTGAAATTTTGTCTTTCAAAAAACACTGCAACTTTTAGCAAAAGTAAATGATTTTTAAATCATGATTCAAAAGTTAATATTGTTCATGAAGTCATTTCTCATTATGAGATTAACTATTTCTTAGTTGCTTTTATAACAAATGGTAAAAATCCAAGGGTGCTCAGCCCCTGGGATGGTCATTTTGATAACTTCCCTAAGAATGGTAACTTTCACACTACAATGCCACTCAAATTCTTCTGCACAGAATTTTCCCATTTGAGTCTTTTACATGTCAAATCTAGAGCATATTTTATACCATAGAACCAGAAACAGTATCTTAAAACACTATCTGCAGAGGTATGCTTCAGATCTAAATGGGACAACTTCATTGGACTTCCAATAGGCAGCAGACATGGGCTTTTAAATGGGGAAGTTCAGGGAAACAAGGCTGCAAAAGCAATGAGCTGTGAGTCTACATTTTAATCCTGTAAAGGCTGAAGAGCTTGTGTTCAACATATTGGCAAAGAAAAGTTCTACTACTGAGAAGAAAAAATCCATTTTACCACATTCAACATGTGTGAATACAGGTGGCTTCTAGAGCAAACATCAAAAATGAGGAAGTTGCTATTTGGCAAAGAAGTCTTGAGAAAGACTTTGCACAAAAACTAAAGCTCATTTGAACTTTTCACATAATATTTTCTTATTATTTTTATTTTTTGTATTCTATGTATTTGACTATGCTTATATTGTTCTGTTTACGCCCTGTAGGTCGTCTTCAAAACAGAAGACCTGTGGTATGATTTTGTGCTTTGCTCATGTGCTGTCATCTACCCCATAAGTGAAATATTTGTATTTTTGTCGCATTTTGTTTTCACTGGAGTCACTGTGGTAAATTCTAATATAGAAAGTTCTAGAAACTTTCCTTGAAACATAAGGAATATGCTTCCTTTGCATTTTATCCATCACAACACTAAGATATTGTCCCCATCTTATTGCATAAAGTATATTTAATAAGGAATATGTATCATACTATAGCAGTTCATAATTTGCAAAGTGCTTCCTAATCCAACAGCTCAGCTTACCTTCCCAAGAGCACTATAAGACTGAATTTATTCTGCTTCTTTTACAGGCAAAGAAATTGAGGCAAAAATGTTTATGCATCTTACTTAAGATCTCAAAACTGGGGCTGGAGAGATGGCTCAGTGGTCTAAAGCACCTACTTGGAACAAGTTTAGCAAAGCACA